>UELV01092099.1:3541-27837 GCA_900490015.1 Megastigmus stigmatizans
AGAGAGAAAGAGAGAGAGAGAGAGAGAGAGAGAGAGAGAGAGAGAGAGAGAGAGAGAGAGAGTAGCGCACCGACGCGGCGCTGACCTTGGACCGGGCGAGACCTCCGCAATGCGGTCCAGAATCAGCCTTGCGATCGTATATTCAACGTTCCCAACTCTCGCTGCCTCGTTCCTCCTCCTCCTTCTCCTTCCTCTCTTATGGCTGTACACACACACACACACACACACACACGTGCATGCCTGCCTGTATATACATATATCGTCCGGAAAGTAAGGGTATAAGAGCTCGAGAGAAAGAAAGAGCGTTATATATATACACGTGTATACGCGAACTTTGTAAGCGACATTGCGTTTAGATTTTAATTTATAGCTCGAGAGCTTTATTGTGCGTGCAGCGCGTTATAACGACACACGACGTATATACCACCGTTCGATGAGCGGAGAGCAATTTCGATTTTAATTAATGAAATTTATTTCGACATACGCGACTGCGGACGTTATTTTTCTCTTCCTTTTTTTATTCCGTCATTTCGGTGTCACGATGGCGGAAAATGGGAGGCGCACACGCGTATACAGCAGAACGCGGAACTTTTTCGAATGGTCGGTGTGCAGAGAGTAAGAGAGAAAATTGCTCTCGAGGTTGCCTGAATTTTAATGGGAATTTTCGGTCCTGACGAAATAAACGCGGCCCGCTAAATTATCCGCTCCTGCGGCGCCGCCGCACGTATGCTTTTCCGTCATGCTATAAACTTGTGATGCGATTAAATAAGTATAAGCATTTTGGTAAATAATTATAATAGGGTCGAATGCTCGCAAAGAGGGGCAGAATTGAATTTTCCAATTGGCCGATGAGCTGGAAGATTAACGATTTTCTGCACCGGTGGAAATTATTAGTTTTACGAATGCTAAAGCGGAATCGGTATATATACGACCTGGTAATATTAGCGAATGTTATTTGAGGTAATGATGGGTGTACATTGTATATAGTTGTTCAAGGTTGGAGAAAATCAATCTTTTGTTTTCATTACTTCTTTTATGCTGTACAATGTTTCGAATAGTATAGATAGAATAGTTTGTCGATCGATCGAGCTGGTTTATCATTTTTCATTCTATTCGACAAATAATTTAGTTTTCGTAAATCGCCCGTACCAACTTTGATTGACAGTGCTTTTATCTAAACGCTTGAATATTTACAATGCAACTATGACCACTTTGCAAGTACAGTGTGGATCGTTAAAATGTCGGAACCACAAATGCCGTTTTCAGCATCGATCCGCAAAATAGAATTAATCAAGAATTACAGAATCGCGCAATTCAATCGGCCACGAATTACAAAAAAGTTCGATCGTCGTCTGCGTCTCGCTCCACCATATATAAACTCATATACTCTATACGTAACAGCCGAACTAATTGATTTCGATGTTCCGCTCTCACTCGTATTTATCGAATGTTGCGCGAGAGACAGTTACTCGAAATAGAAACCGGAAGAAATATGGCTGGGGTGGGGTGGGGGGGAGGCTGTATAGGAGGGGTAGAGAGTAACGACTCGACCTCGTGGAGGTGCTCGCGCGCCCACGTAATTGAATCGCGTGTCGATAACGCGAGCAGCGACGTCGATTCTCTTTTTTTTTTGTTTGCGCGACGGCAGCGGCGGTGGCAGCGGACCACGAGGCACGACTCGAGCTTGAGCTTGACAGCGGCGGCCTTTCGCTTCGACTGTCACGATAAATTATTGCGAGAGACGATGGTGGATGGGTAGGACTGTGGGGAGTCTTGGTTGCGATGATCCGTTATTGTTGTTTATTCGTTATATGGCCGCGATTGCGTATACCAGGGAATAAGATCGGCTTTGTTGCTGTTGTAAGGATGACGCGGGGCTGCTGCTGAGGAAGGAAAGATCGAGTAATACGTGTGTAAAATTGACGTGTTGCATAAGTGTTTGATGATAAGTTTAGTAAATCGGAAGTATGAAAATGGTACGACACAATGTAGTTTTGTACCTTGGCTCTTGTTTATTTCGGGGGAAAAAATATATATTTTTAAGCTGTATACGTGCAACCCACACATTGTCAGTAGTCCAACTAGAACAAAACCATTTTTTTACATTATAAATGCTTTGCTTATTTATATGTGTTCTTCGAAAGTCTTCATTATAAAAGTCGCCGGCAGAACGAAATAAAAAAACTGAACAATATAAGCTCATTCATATCAGAGTCAGCAGAGATAAAATGAAATATAGAATTCTATTCAAGCCATAAAATATATATACGTCATTACGGAATTTCGCAAGTGCACCGGAACAATAAACAACGTCTGCGGAGATCGCAGAAACTCGCTATACAACAGCAGAATATACACAAGCAGAAACACAGAAGCTGCACTGTCCACCACAGAGGAGCGTAAGATTTGATTCGGCGCCGCGTCTGTTCCTTGTAGTTTCGCTCACCGTTTGCTTTCTCACGTTCGTCGCGAACGCGGACCCCACGAGTATACATATGCGCACACTTTGAGCTTCCCTGGGTCTGCCCTCGTCTGCATCCTCCCTTTTGGCCTTTTGCGCGTCGACGTTGTTTTCGTATCTCGTTATGTTCTCGGGCGGTGCGTTTATAGCAAACGAAACGACGACTAGTCCGCAGATAATATGCGTGAGTTTTGGCTTTATTATGCACGCGGATCTGTATATATATACGCACACGTGACGGGCCACTCAAACTTCTTTGTTGAGCGATTTTAGTGGCTGTTGCACAGAGGAGAAAACGATAGAAAGAGCTGTGCTCGGAACAATGCATGTACTCGTAAATGTATTCAAATTGCTAGGTTGGAAGTGTAAAATTGGTAGAGAAGCATATGCGTGAGAAGGTGTTATTAGTATATCTTTGAATTTCCAACCTGCAAAAACAGGTATAATAAGAGCCAACAGACATAGTATTTAGTTAAACGTAAGAAACTGATTTGCCTAACAGTGCTAATATTATTCTATTAAATGATATTATCTTAAAGATAGTAGGTAAACAAATTGCACTGTCACGAGGTATACAACTTCGATCCAGCTTCAAATCAATAATCCAACAGAGACAATCCAGTAATCCCAGCGCACTTGCCCCTCAAACAATAAAACTCTCCAGATCTGAGACTCAAACGCTTTATAAAACGACACACGAGATAGATTCGTAATATGTAAATCGCCTTGAAATGCTTTACTTTCGTCTCGCGCGCGCACCAGGCGTTTATCGCTGTATACACAGGAGAGCCAAGAAGAGAAGCAAGAAAAGAAAGGAGTGAGAAGCGCCGAGGAAAGACAATAGACCCCGAGCACAGGAGAGAAAAAGAGAGGATGAATCGAAGGAGGAAGAGAGATTATCGACGCGTGGGCGCGACGCGCTCCAGACGTCCCACGCGATCGCGCAATTTTCTATATACATAAGAGAGAGAGAGAGAGAGAGAGAGAGAGAGAGAGAGAGAGAGAGAGAGAGAAAGAGAGACACGCGAGTGCAGTTTTCGTCGTGATCGCGGTGAGAAACACCTCGTACAAAGCATATATACATGTATACATATATATTCTCGATTGCGTGGAAGACGTTTGGGATGTATGGGTGGCGCGAGAGGGTGAATCTGAATTAAATTGTCGAGATGCATATCAGCGCGACATTAAGGCAGTCCTTGAGCGTAGGTCTGCCCGGTTAGATAATACGCCGGCGCGTGTTCTGAAATAGACGTTGTGTAAGTCCTTTGCTTGGATTATTCGGGAATCTGAGATTGTCGGCTAGTAATGATATTCTCGGGTAGATATTAAAGTTTTTTTCTCTCATTTAATGAGCTCGAGGTATTGTTATTAGTATCACTTTATTCCGCATAATTTGTCGAAATCGATGATAACGTGATTCTGATTTAAAAATTTTAGTATTATTTGCTGCCAAATTTTTGTCAAATCACGGTTCAAAGAGTCATCCCAGTGGACAAAAAAGTATATTTAAGTTTCGCGAAAATTGTTATATACGGCTCGGTCAACTTTAAAACTAATATCTGAATTTAAATATATACCTTCTGCGATATTTCCCTTATTTGATTTACCGAGTACAGCAGCATCATTCGGTGATTTATGTGTTAAATTGCTTATTGGCACATGACTCATTTCCTGTTTCGCTGATATTTTCCACGCTGTCGTCCTTGATTCATTTATTGCTTCTGTCTTGCAACTCTTTGGGATTTTTTAGTTATATTTGATTGCACGTATCTCTGCGCACATCTTTCTATATATACTTTATCTACTCCTTTTTTGCCATATCCTTCGCCTTTTTTCTTCTCGTCTCCGTCTCGCACTTCTCGACTAACAGTAATTCTACTGCCTTTTATCATCAATTCCACTCTATAAATTTTATGCGAGTTTTTTTCTTTTATTTGCCAATGCAATTAATATCAGATTGGAAAAACATAAAAAATAACAATCGTAGAAAACTAAAAATAGTATTATTGTCACCATCCAAATGCATATATACTCACAGGTATGTACAATTATAAACTTTGGCGCTATTCGTAATTTTTTTTCTACTTAAACTAGCTCTTCATCTAGTGCTTTGTTTCGTGGTTGAATATCGACAGCTGATGGACTGATGCTAATCTGGCATAAGCCTCGGCTGCGCAAAGCTCAATTATCCTCCAGCGAAGTTTGCCGCATTCTCGTCGATATAAGTTTTGGTAACACGTCAGAACTTGGGACGTTACTCACGAGCGGACTAAAAAAAAATCCATTTCTGAATAGCATCCCCTTCTATTACCCACACTTATTAATAAAGCACGCAAAGTTGGCGCGGCCCTCGTCAATCATTATCTTCTCAGCCACGTAGCTGCGATTTACAACGTCTCCGCTATATACGACCGTTTTAATATTTCGATAAGCACGAGATAAAGACCTTACTTTTAGCCCTGATTCATCCAGCAAATATATGATTTTTCGATCTGCGCTTCAACGCTATATTATTTGCTTTATTATTAACACCCCCGTAGCAGACAATAACCCATTATTTTGTTCACGACCTTCCATACAGTTATTTTCAATTAATCGAAAATTTCAACTTTACCGAAAGCACCTATACAATTTACCGGGTGCACGTAATAAATAGCATTCGCGTCGATTCGTTCGCAATAACGGCCAGCGTGGCACGCGCCATTAACTTTGAGTTCCACAATCGGATCTTTCCCGATAAGGAAGAATTAAAAATCGTTATACCGCATGGCGTATGTAAAGACGAAAGTAATCGAACCGTACAAATCGGGTAGCGCAAACTTTCTCTCTCTCTCTCTCTCTCTCTCTCTCTCTCTCTCTCTCTCTCGATACGCACGATATGTATTCACATAACGCGAGTTTTTCATTAATAAAGCGAGCTACGTCAGCGTTAGCGACAATGACTAACGATTCCGCGCGCGGCTCGGCACAGTCTCCGGGTGTATATATAATGACAAATATCGTTCTCCGCAGTTATACAGAATGGTCTATCCACACAAACACACATACACACACAGATCGTGGGTGTGTACAATCGAGGTGCGATACAGAGGTATAGCTTTCGCTTTTACAATAGCGCCGCGTGCGGAATCCGTAATGTGTCCGAAATATGTGTGTGTACGCGTCGCCTGTGAACTGCACACAACACACACACACACACACACACACACACACACACACGATATTGGCGCGGCGCACGAGGGTTAACAATGTAACGAGGTCTGCAAGCGGGAAGTCGGCGATCAAGCGTTTGTCGGATTTTCCAGTATATATGGTATATAGATATATATGTATATACGGACCTCGTCTCCGCTATATATCCATTCAATTGGACAATTACCGAGTCGTGCACGTGCATCGAGCTGCGGCTGTACTATACACCGAAGCCCAGGTGTGTGCAGCGTCTGTGCTACTGAGATATATATATATATATATACGACGTATAAAGCGCGTATGCGGTTGGACCGTATCACGTACAAGCTTATGTCGTTCGTTAATCTCACTGCTGGCTGTGCCACTCTTGTAGTCGCTTTTTATTGTTTTTCTCTTTTTATAATGGCATGCGTTTAGTGTCTTTTTAACGACTGTAATAAGGCTACTGTATTATGGGGACACGTGTCTTTGTAATAATGAATACGTTAACGGGACCCTTTGGTATTTCAACGGGAATTCCGATATTGTTGCTGCGACCGTGCTCTAGATGTTATTTTCGTTTTTTTTCTTTTGTGTTTTATGGAACTTTTGACTGCTGCTATGGGACATTTTTCGATGGAATATTTTCAGAGTTATTCAGGCTACTTTATTGTCAGACACAAAGTGTGCAGCATTATTTTATATACCTTATTTATTGCGTAATATGCACTTGGTAAGGTTGGGTTTGTATGACGATTTTTGATACAAGAAACATAAAATGTAACTCTATATGCGCCTATATATACGTTGTTGCTTATTAAGGAAGCTTTATGGTGCTGAAAACGGTATATCCGATTTATATCACAATAATTTGTATAGTAGCAGTAATATGATATATATATGTATATAATCTTTCAATGAAATTTCGTAACACATATTATATTTAAATGAAAACGTTTGATTTCGCATTCTGGAATAGTTACTAAATAAAAGGAGGCTTTATTCTGTAATAATCATATGTTCTGTAATATTTGCTAATCACATCGTATATTGACATTAGAGAGCCGCAAAGCCCCCAAACCGCCAGATGCATCGCAGCTTGCATATAAAACCGAAATGCTTACACTTAGTGAAAATCCAGCCGAATGACTATCAAACGCGTGTTGGTATAGAATAAAAGGCTCGGCAAGTCGAGCGGCTCGCGCTCGGTAGAAGCTCTTACAAAGCGTTGAAGGGCGAAGAGCCCGTGACCCAGCGGAAGTATAAGGAAGCGCTTCTATAACTCCGCGTATATATTCGCGGCTCAGCACACATACCTACACGCGGCGCGCGGGAGCCAAGTTTGATCGATAACGAAAGCGCGCGGCCGAATGTAAAGTCGCGGGCGGCGCTATGCTATAATACACCTCGCGTTATACGCCCTTGAAGAGGCCAAGTTGCGTGACTGGATAAGTCGCTACTGCTCCTGCTCTCTCCCTATCTCTCAGATGGATATATATATAAGGTTTTGGGCTGGCTCGACAGTCGCGCCTAATGGAATGCCACCCCCAGTCCACGAGCTTTGCTTAGATTTGTGTATTTATGCGTGTGTTCAGCCGAGCCTGTCCCTGATGGTCGAAAATTAAAATGGAATGGTTTATGAGGCTCCGTGTGCGAGTGATGGACGCATTTGTTGTTCCCTAAGTGCATTGATTTTCGTTGTGTTGCTGTGTGACCGAATGTACGTTTAGACTCGGAAAAGAGAGGTCTTTTATTAGATTGAGAGCTTGTTATTGTTTTATAATAAAAAATTCTCTTTTAAATCGAGCTGAATAAACAGTGAATTGAAGAAATGCTTCTTTGCTTCTATTTCGTTGGATTTCTAAGGTATAATCAGCGCTAATATTTAGCTATTAAACAGCATTTTCATAGTTTAAGGTCATCCCAGAAAATGTATATTAATATTGTGTGAAATAATGACTGTGCTCATGAATACATAGTTTCCTTTTGTACCGTTCAATACACTAATGTTCCTGAAATATAATACAAAAATGATGCACGCGGTCATGCCATTAATGTATTTTACGGGATTATATTTCTAATCTTCGAACAAACCTTATTTCCATTAAATGGAAAATTATGCACATGTTAAGAAGTAATGATGCAGAAATAATAGTATAATTTTTTTCTTCTTTAATGCTACGTTACCTACTATGTTATCTATGACCCTATTACATGCATGGTACCCGGTAAGTAATGTACACACGCTTGTACAAACAATTCCGATGAAAAGGTATTCCTTGTTTTGTAATTTGCAGCTTTACCAACTTTTCCATTAAAAGATCCTTTTATAACTGTTAAATATTTATATACTCGATATAAACTCTAATAAAGATTTTTCTAGTTTCGCGAGAGTCTTTAAATTGAAATTTTGCGCGCAACTATGTATGTTGCGAGTAATTTTAAAAGCAGGAAAAAAACAAGAATGATTTATTTACTTTTTCAGATTTAAAGCACGTTCCATCTTTTCCAATTTGAACTTCTATAAAATAAAATAGCTTTCGAAACTCTATATAACCCCCATCCCTCCCCCGGAAATCAATTTAAACTATTAATGGCTTTTTTAACGGAGCAAAAGCTTCGGTACAAAAAGTGAATCATAAGCGTAAAACCCTTGGCAAAACCGATAATTATGTGATTTTCCAAAATTAAAATAACGAGCGCAAAGTCGCGGTCGCGCGGCTGCACTTCGCTTCAATTTATACACCTTTAAAGGCGCGGTTAATTACTTTCTTCTCGTATACTTTATGTAACTTAAAGTAAATTGAAAACGCGCGCAAGCACATTAAATCTAGCTTGTGCAATCGCATTTGCAGCGAACGACCATTAATGATTCCCTTTTAAAAAATCCGTACGGCGAGTAATTAATGCCCTCTTGAAAATCCGAACAAAGAAACGAGTCCACCGACTAAACATCCAATCCACTGGAGGGTGAAAAAATGATTTATAAAAGAGAGAGGAAGAGAGAGAGAGAGAGAGAGGGAGGGAGAGAAAAATATATATAATGTCCGAAAGAAGAAAAGCGAGAAAATGATCAAAGTATATAACGAAGTTTCGCGATTGAAATTTTACGTTTCCTCCTATTTCCTCGCCCGATCGCAATTTCCCAAGTACAATGGCGTCTCTCTCTCTCTCTCTCTCTCTCTCTTTCTAAAAAGACAAAGAGAGACCAACCAAGTGCAATTAGTTCCGCACAAAAATCGACTCGATAAAGATCCACGACCTATACATACATACCCACACACAATGAAAATAAAAGTCCAGAGAAAAACGCGCGATTTTCCATCATCCAGCCCGAAAGACAATGAAACGTCCTCTTAGCTATCGGTCATTACCTCAGCGATTCAATGTGTATGCGATCGAGCTGTACTTTGCAAAAAAAAAAAAGAGATGAGTAGGAGAAAGAGAATATAAAGGGTAAAACAAAGAGAGCTAGAGGGAGAGAGGGAGATAGAAAAGGAGGAAGAAAATGAACGGTTGCTTTGCACGAGAGCTCGTCTGAAAGTCTCGAGACAGAGAAAATAAACGCGTTTAACAAAGAGAGAGAGAGAGAGAGGTGGATATAATAAAGAGAGAGAACGAGACGCGGATGTTTAAGGACACGCGAGGATTTGCGCGCGCTTGTTGTGACGATATAACGGATGACTTGTTTATGGCACAGAAATCGCTTGGGAATTCTTGAAGTTTGAATCTTCAGTGGCGTCAGGATGAACAGCAGTAACAAAGCACAGTACACAAACGGACGTAGATGGAACAAGGATTTTTATTACAAATTAAATATGTCGAGTAAGGAGTATGAAAGTTTTTATAACCTGTGATGAATTTAATTTTAATATTGTGTGAATATTCTCCCATTGTGATTTCGGACACACAGCGAATAAAAAACTTTATACAAAAGAGTTATCGCACACACACGTAAATTCTGGAAATACCTAATTCCGCAAAAAAGTCATAGGTCCTGCCTAGAATAAAGTTGCATGAAACCATCTGCAAATTTGTATTCGAAGCCAGATAAAATCTTCGCATAGTCGATGCACAAAGAAATTTCAGTCGCGCCAGCAGCGAATCCCAGAGTTGGCTGTATCGGCTACTTGGTAGTTGCGTGACCAATACACAAAATCTTTAAAAATACACCACCTTATTTGCCATTCGACAACATATAGCCGTGAGAGAAGAAGCCAAAACTTTCCAGACTCTAAAACGCGAAATCAGGGGAAAAAACCGTCTCCAACGTGTTTGTACCCAGGATAAATAAAATGAGCGCCGAACGGATTAAGTCTATAGCACGTAATATGCATGATGCATATAAAAGAGAGAAGGATATAATGTGTGTGTATGTATAGGGAAAGAAAAAGAGCATGGCGATGTGGCAGAGGAGGAAGAGGAGATAATGAGGGAGAGAGAGAGACGCGAAAGTGGATTTCTGCGGCTAAGAGCGATTATTCGCTCGCGTGGGCGACGACAGGTGAAGCGCGAAAGTATAGCGAGCGACGCTGCGTATATTGCGAGAAGCCGTTGCAATGGCGGCTCTGTGCTCATGTGCGGGCTTTCGTTATGGGTATATATAGGAAGGAAGGGGAGGGGGGAGAATCGAATTTCAGACTGTAAATAAATTGGATGGGAGGAGAATATAATCCTTGAAGGGTGGGTTATTTGCGATATTATTTTATGAGGAATCAGCGCAGCCCCCCTTTTTTAGAGCTTAAATGCTTTTTATGCTGCAGTTCGAGTTAGGAAACATGGGAGATAAAAGTAGAAATAATTGCTTTATTAACTTGTCTGTTATGTGCATCAGGATTTAAATATAATTAAAAGACTGTTGATAAATACAAGTTGTTGTTCGATTAAAATTTAATGAATAGATTACGAAAAGCGGAGCTCAAGTTGTGAGATAAAAACAGTTTATAATAATGACACTCCAAATAACTGATTCTCGTTTAAATTATTTCGATTGTTGTTATTTTAAATTGTTTTTTTATCTCGTAACTTGAGTCGAATGAGTCGTGCTTTTCATTATGTATTCATTGAGTATTAATCGAATTATCCGCGCTTGAACCGATGTTAACATATGATTATTTCAAGTTTTTATAAGTGTTTAAAAAGTATAAATTAGAAACTTTGGGAATGTCGCTAAAATAAAACGATTTATTTTCCAAGTTCATTTGATATTTTATGAGTTTATTATTTTGAAATGCAATAGTCAGTTAAGGAATATTTCAGATAATCTACAAAATAATCAAATGAATTTTCACTTATAATATTCGAACGAAATTACGCGTTTAATAAATTACACGTAACATAATCCGTTAAATATAGCTCTGTATCTGGATTATATATGCAAGAAAAATCTTTAGTGGGTAATTTAGCCAAGCGTATTACGACCTAGTCCTGAACATTTGAGATTACGCGTGTAAATGTGTATATAGTAATCCTCCAAGATTTACTTCCCATATAACCATATAGCTTTCAATTAAACAGCAGTTTCGCATTTATCTCGGCTGTTCTTACTAAAAAATGATTTATGGGACCATTTGGTCACACACTCACCGTTTGAATCATCGCGGTTAAAAAAATTGACTAGGCGCGCATTCCATAAGGCTTAGTCTCCAAGACCCTACCAATTTTCGTAAGAAAAGATATGATATATCCAGTTTATATTCACAAAAGAGAATAAGGAAACTGAAGGTCTTGTTAAACTTAGAAAATGACTTCATATATACTAGAAGCAGATGGGTAAACAAGCAATATCAAACGATTCTACATCCTTATAAACATATTCATTTGCAATTCTTAAACGGTAACATAATCCCTCCTTACAAAAATCACAACTATGAAAAAGATTAATCGCGATAAAAATTAAAGAGTTATGCACTGTGTATATATCTTAGCGAAGCGCAGTCGATGGTAAAAAAAAAAGGTAACGTTAAAATTCACGAAGAGCCGATTAATCCTGCCCAGGAGACAGAGTATATATCGCTCTAAACGGCTTTTGTCGCCGGTGCATATAACGAGCGCGACGGGCCCATCGAAGTGTGAATATCGCGACGTGCACGAAGATTGGAATCCTTTTAAGTGATTCACCCGAAAAGTGAGCGCGCGCGCGCCGTGGATGAATTTCTCGTGAAGCGAACGAGCGTGCGAGCCATCAAAAAGCATTTGTATGCGACTTGAATATATATACGAAGTCTCTGTGTGTGTGTGTATTGGAAGAAGGAAGATGACGCCTCGGGATTATTGCAGCTCGCGTTCAGTCATGATATACTGACGAAAGAAAGGCGAGAAGACGACACGGTATATATATATATATATATATATATATGTATGAAAGGAGAAATTTCGCCTGACGATTTTAGTTGGAAGGATTTCTCATAACACGACTATGTCGAATGAAAAGTTTCGGCTTCGAGTTGCACGAAGATCTTTGTTTGGGTGCCGGTGTGTCTGGGGTGTCATCTCTGCGCAACGGAAACCAGTCTTTTTTACATACGGAATGCTTGGCTGAAGGAGATTAAATGTGGAGAATTCGGTATTATTCGTGTTAATGGTTTTCCATTGTGTGTTACGTAAGTCTGTTTTTTTTTAATAATCTGCCAGCTATTACTACTTAAGCATTGAGGCTATAACTGTCTGATGATTAATTGGTTACGAACTAAATTAAAATTTTGCAAGGTATAATTTATTGCGATTAGTTTTAAATTATATAGATATAGATAGATTACCATGCAATAGAAACTTATAATAACGAGCAATAGTCTTTGAAGTATTTGAAGATTTTAAAGAAATTAGATATTTATTAAAATGGTAATAAATAAACTTTATATTTTATACTACTAAAGTAGCAATGGCTACAAGAAGCCTTTGATGAATTTGTAGGCAAGTTGTACGCGTAGCTCATTAGTCGCTTCTAATATTTGAAAAACAGATTTTCCCAAGTAAACATGTTTATCTATCATTTTATTGATGAATAACTTCAATTTGAATAGTGATGTTTACGTAAATACCTTTATTTTCCATGAATTTTTCAAAGAAAAATTCTCTGAACACAGAGAGACAAACAATATAAATACAATGGAATAATGATTTCGTTGATCTTTTCAAGGCGTCGCATTCTTCCTTATTTAATGCTAAATAAAGTAATTGTTTTAGACAGAAAAATTCATCGCCACGATTAACAAAGAAAGCATAATAACACACGATGGAAAGGAGACGATCAGGAATCACCGTGCAATACGCTTTTAATTTCAAATGCAAATTTCAGAATTAATTTTCTACTTAAAGCAAGAGAAAGTAGGAAAACTAAAAGAGAAATTAAGCACTTGGAACGAATAACGTATTTTTATTACGTCGCACTAAAAGAGTTGAACTTTTGAAATTGATTTGAAATGAAGAAGGCAGCTTTTTTACAACTTCGAAAAACTCGCGTTATCATTTCTCCTCGATAACGCAAACTTCCCTCGTCCTAACTTCTATAAATTCTGTTACCGATGACACCATATTTTTTATGAACCCCGCAGGCGTAATAAAGAAAGTTGGCACTTACAAAAAAAAAATAAAAATAAAACTATCCCATTCAATCAAATACCGCACAATCATCCCGTTTCAGTCTCACGCGTATATATAAAGTTGACCATATGAACCTCTCAGCAGAATTACACTTAAGCCAAAAGCATACGTAAGCTAAGAACAAAAAGAGAGAGAGAGAGAGACAGTGAAAGAATGAACGAAGGGAAGCAGAACGTCGTCGTACAACCCGTATCGCGACTTGACTTACACATACACACAGAGACGTATAGAGACAGAGAGAGAGAGAGAGAGAGAGAGAGAGAGAGAGAGGCAGCTGTTCCTCGAGGAGCGCGTTCGTTGTCGTCGTATAACGCCTTTATCACCGAGCGAGACGTACCACAGGGTACCGTATACATGTACATACACAGGAGGAGGGTTATTGTCGCGCGCAAACATAGACGAAGGCGCATTGTCCTGTCCTCCGTAGGTCTCGCGATAAAAGCCAACCGGCCGCTCTATGTGTCTGCGCCGCCGCTCTGCATGTACGCGGTAAGGCTATACGCTCGCAAGGCCTTACAGCTATATGAGACGGCTGAAAGAAAATAATCGCCCTCTCAGAGGGAGAGAGAGAGAGAGAGAGAGAGAGATGATTGGCCTGGAAGATATTTCGCGCGAGCGACCATATAAATTTATTGAGGGAGATAAATGGCAAATGTCACTGGTGCACGTGTGAGATTACGCGGCTCGCCGATAAGCCGCGGGAATGCAATAATTTTGACGAGGCGAACAATGGAATGCACAGCGATGAGCGATTTTAATTGCGCGTGTGATGGGGTTGATTGTATCGAGGGAAAAAGTGTTTTCGAATCGCGGTGAAAAGTCAATAGGTCATCGTGTTCCCTTTTTTTTTTTATCATTTTCGACATAGATTAGGCTTTAGATATATATATATATATATATGTAAAGTACATAAAATTGAATGGTGCATCGAGTTGCGTTGATACGATGTTATTGAATGTGGGAGAGTAAATAGTTGTTTGAAAAAAAAAAACAATTTATTGCACGCGATCGATTGTGGATCTGATAGCGGATTTTTATTTTCATCGTATACTTTTGCAATGCAACATTGCTTCAACTCTTCAAGCTTTCAACTTGAGATTAAAAAAGATTAGAACATATACTTTATCTTGTAGCTTGTGTAAACTCGAGTGAAAAAATTCAATGAATTTATCAGATCACTAATTAATGAAGTTATAAGGTGTAATTAAAGAAATTGAATAAATAATAGTAAATCATTTAAAATACTCCTGCGATAAAATCTATATCCAATTTGAATAATCCAATTTACATATGATAAGTTTTCATAATTGAATCGACTGTGCAAATTAGAGTATTTAAAAACTTTTTCAAAAAGAAAAAAAAAGAAAGAAAAAAAGATAGTGTTGACCGTATTTGCAATTGTAATAAAAATTAGCCGAAGCACGCAGGTCGATGCAATTATCACTTGATAAAAACAAGCAGCTAACAACGTGTCCGGCTCAGTTCGTCTGCAGCCAACATACAGCCCATCGTTATACATGAAAATCAGTAGTAACAGCCGAGCACGACAGATCTTCTTCGACGTCCCCTGGCAGTACGTAATTACAAGCGTCACTCTCTCGCTTTCTCTCTCTCTCTCTCTCTCTCTCTCTCTCTACCCACAGCGACAACCAAACGGCCACAGACAAACAGAACGAACAAACAAACAAAACGAAACGGGACCAAGAAGCGCGCCTGTATACACACTCATACACGACCGCAGCGACATATACTCTTTTAAATACCTTAGCTTTTCCCGTCCTGCAATCTTCAATCCCCCGCACACACACACACACACACACACATCTCGCGGCCGGTCTGTTATATATAGTGTACGGCCCAAGAGATATCGAACGCGAGCATTATACAAGAGTTTCATCAGACCACGGGGATCTAGTTTGTCCTTGGATAAAGAGAAGAACGGAAAGAGAACGAGGGAGAGAGAGAGAAAGAGAGAGAGAGAGGGATTCGACGAAAATAAAACACGAGAGAATGAGAGCCGCGAGGAGCAAAAAATCGCGCTGTACACTCGCGGCAAAAGGGTGGAGAGACTACTCGGTATATAGAAGGATGAAGAAGAAGAAGAAGCAGAGTACATGGAGGAAGAGAATAAGAGAGAGAGAGAGAGAGAGAGAGAGAGAGAGAGAGAGAGAGAGAGAGAGAGTGAGAGAGAGAGAGAGAGAGAAGAAGAAGAAGCCTAAGGAGAGAGCGCCGAGAACAAAGACAGAGCGAAAGAAATCAGCTGCAAGAGAAGAGAGAAGGAGAGAGTAAGAGTAAGAGTGGGGGTTTTAGCGCAGGAGATCGCTGAACAACTCAAGTGCACGTGGAGGAGCGACGAGTCTCTCTCTCTCTCTCGTTCTCTCTTCTCTCTCTTTCTCTCGCTGGTACACTCACTCGCGGCGGTGTGTGCAGCAACCATACGCCGGACGTCGACAGCCGAGCTGCGAGTTAGTGTACGCGCGCTGGCCAACAGCAGCGCACACGCGTAGTTTCGCCCTCTATCCTCGAGTTTTACACACACCTACACATACACACTTGTCGTGCATTCATCCCGTGTGTGCAGTGTATAGAAAACGAGAGGCGCGCGGCCGCGCGACGGTGTTGTGTGCTTGCGGACCTGTGGTTCTTTTGTATTTTCGGATAGTCATATAGCTGTGTGTTTGGCTGCCGCTGTTGTTGTGGATGTCGCGCGAGGGAAATTTACTGTTTGGCGTTTGACTTGTGTTACATTAGCTTGTTATAGAATTAGCGATATGCCGATTCGCACAAGATAAAGTCATGGAACGACTCGTTTGAAGCTAATATCGATCGTTATCCGATAAACATTTTTATGTATAGTCTGCTCGAAAGACAATTCGGTTAGTTTCATTCCAAGTATACACAAGCGATCGCAAAAAAGAAATTGATTGGAACGATCGAGACACGAGTCAACGAGGTTCATTGAAACTTGAGATAAATAGACGAGCGAAGTATAACGAAGGTAGGACGAAACAAAAAAGTTGAAAAATGTGACACATCGCTGAGCGTGCAAAGGAAAGTTCGCAGAAAAGAAAAAAAAACGGTGGCATGGCTCCGTTTCATTGCGTGCTCCTCTGGTCCCTCTGCTACTCCCTGTTGTTTATAAGCGGCGCTCACGGAGATGCGCTCGAACCGAGTCATCGAAGTGGCCAGAGTCATCAGCACCACGGATCATCTTCGCATCATCATCGGGTAATGGAATCGAGCAGTTTTTTTTATTATTAATTGATAAATTTTGTACGTGAAGTAAATTATTGGTCGTATTTCATCATTTATCTTTTGCTTGTAAAAAAAAAAACTAAAGTCGAACCATTAACGCTAGTAGTTCAATTTTTCTTGGCATTGTCGGTTTACTATTGGAATAAGTAGAAAAAGGTGTTATCGGTGTAAACCAAACCATTAGCTTGTTACCTGCAAAAATCCCAATATCAATCGTGCATATTTATAAAAATCACGAACGGTTTACAATTCGCAACTATAATTTAACAGCCAATAAAGTCAATTGGACCACTGTATCGAATGACCACGTGTTCCGCGACTAACGACTAAGGCCTCCTGCAATTACAGAATCCGGGTCCGGTGAACTGGTCGCCGCGTCACAATGCCCACGCAGCCCAGTACCCGCACAATCGTCACAACCACGAGGCCTTACTGCTGCGCCGGGACTCGCGACTCCTCGGCTATCGAAGTCTCGCCCGTTCCTCGAGCTCCACGACTACAACTCCCTCGTCCACTACTACGACTACGAGGAGATCCAGTTTGTATCAGAGATCCGGTGCTTTGTCGGCGGTAGAGCCGAGCGCTAGCAGATCCATTGCTTATACCTCGGTAGCTAATCCGGATACCCAACTGCAACAGCGTCATCAGTCCAGGGATGCTTTTGCGCCGATTTATCCCAACTTGAATTTGCTCACTAGTACGACGCCTAGTTCTTATAACAAGTTTCAGCCTGGGTGAGTTTACGATTTGATGTTGGGGTTATTGGGTTGGTTGGATGCACTTGCGCGAGAGTTAAGCGGCGAGGGTGTAAGTATGGCAAGTATAGAGGAGTGAAATAAATATTAGTGTATTACAAAAATTTAAAATTTAGAGTTTGAGTTTGGATGGTTTGGGTAGGAGATTTTTAAATGCGGATATACTTACAAGACAATAACGACAATCTTGATTGGATCACCTATAAATATGTAAGATTGTTTCTATTGAACTCGTGTACACGCATCATATAAATATGGAAATCGTGATCTTATGGAACGATAAATAATTAGTCTTGCGTTTTTTTTTCTGTCAAATTTGATACAGTCGCAGCTCTATCAATTTGAAAAGATTAAGTATTCCGCAGTGTACATAAAACATTTAAATAGCAAACAATAACTAGATAGCGGCCTAAGAGCTACTGCGGAATAAAATTTATTAGTCGATCAAACATGTGCCCGGCGGGTTCTGCGTTCCAAAGCCGAAGCAAACACAACAACTGACGCATATCCGATAGATTCGCGCGCTAACGATCATTTCTTCTAAATTCACGTTGAGAGCGCGGCTCATTTCTTAATCGATGTTTCAATTGAAAATATCCATCCGTGCGACGGTGGTGGTGGTTGTGCATTTAATGAAAACCGGTCTTCCCCCGCTGCCGCCGCCGCCGCCACCGCCGCCGACGTCGTCATGCGGCAAACTTAATAATCGATTTTACTTTCATGAGCTGCTGCTGCTGCTGCCGTCTCCCAAGGCATCGAGAACCTATAATAGTACGCGCCGAGCGAAGCTTAGCCCTTGGGATGGGTAGATAGAATGGAGCGCGGAGGAATATAAAAAAAAAAGTTGTAAGAAGAGACGCATAATAGGTGTATACATATCGTCGAGGATCATTTATCGGGGATGATCGATTCGAACTACAATGCGTTTCTCCGTTTCCGCGTACGCTATAGATTGTCGTTTATTAATAATGACGAGTGAACCGTTAGCGATTCAAGCGTGCAAATTAGTCTTTTCATGTGCCTCGAGTCTATATCTATTATTACCTTTTCGCAATGAATGATCTCTAATTTATCTGGCCATCTTTGAATTTGGGAACTTGCTGATTTGGTGCTATATTTTTGAAAGGAGGACAGGTCGAGACGGGAACTTTAAGATGAAAGCGCATATCCTCTAAAACCTTTAGAAAGTAAGTGAAATCGACACCAATTTTGGCTTCTCAAGTGCACGGAAGGATACGTAAAAAGGGGCTAAATCTAATTTAAACGCTTTGCACCTATACAACAATGCAGACCAATTGAAAACGATCTCTATATAGCTGCACGGAATAGCACAATTCAATTTATACCAATTATAATCTTAATCCCTAACAAAGTATCGTTTACATGAAATTCGTCTCGCAGGCACTAATCAACTTGAGCGCAATGTCAAAGAGCATAAAACCCGCGCGCGTCGACGCGAGATCATAATTTCACATCTATACATACATACTAACTCGCGCAAAGCAGTGCAGCAGCAACGCAATGCTAATTAACGCGTGCGAGCAAACACGAGTCAACGTGTAGGATACTATTAATGGATCGGGAGGGGAATTCACCAATTGGCGTGTGTCTGTGTGACTGTCGCTGCTGAATGGCGCCGCACAAGCAAACGTATTAAAAATCGAATTCGAGGCGCTCTCGCGTTACTATTTAGCCCGAATGCGCAATTTCGCTCTATATATATATATATATATATGCCGGGAGGGGGATCGAGTTACTCACAGAGAACGGGAGCGATAAAAAATCTGTAAAACCTGTCTTTCGGGTGAATATACGTGTATGTGTGATATGGTGCGCCAGTATAGACGCCGCGGTAGCTTTACGATGAGTATTAACGCTGTTACGCGGCTTTTAGGACGCTCCTCGCGCGCGAGCTGCGATGCTTTAACGTTCGCGGCTCGCGATTCTGCAGTGTATGTGTGTATCTCTAATTTCGTGCACTCGATACCAATGCGTTAAATGCGCTTGTGTGTATCGCCGTTTTATGTGGCTGTTTTACGACGGGACGAAAGTCTGGATTTTTTTTGTTGTTGTTGCGGCCTTCTATTTCGTACGAGGATCTTATAAATTGGTTATAGGTGCTCGTTGGAGTCTTTATGAGTGGGACATGGGAAATTCAGATTTTTCAACGGTGGATGAACAAAATCATTTTTTGGAGAAGGATGCGATGATAAAAAGTGTAGGAAGTATAGATTTACTGTGTAAGTATAGAATGTTCACACGAAATTGAAATCTAAAATTGGTTTCAAATTGTTCTTATGTAATATCGTAAAAGGGTAGAGGAAAAAGTCTATATCACGCAAAATAAATTACAGTGAAAGTATATAAGCTTGCTGCTACTTATTTTTCTCTAATTCTATAATTACTACAAGTTTATAAAAGCTACAGGCTTGTTCCAACAGTTAATATATATCTATTTGATTTCTGGCCTCTTATCCTATATACATAGCTCAACAACTACAGGACAATAGCGATAAGTATCGAATACCAAGAATAACCTTTCTATTTATCAATAATCCATTACGATTAACTCATTCCATTTGTTCGCTCACGAGCATATCCATCTGATCTCGCGCCACCGTATATAATCCAATAGTTATATAGAACTGCTCACTTTCGCTCATCCTTCATCCACTCTCGGTTTACCAAAAAAAAAATAAAATAAAAAAAAAACAAAGAAAGAAGAAAAAACATAAAGAACTACCCTCGTACACGTACGCATTATCGCGCAGGATATACGCTAAAGCGTCAAGCAGTCCGGTAATTTAGCGAAGGTATATATAATATGGCTGGAAGGCTCTCCTCGCTATAGCGATAAAGAATCGGCGTCGCGCGATCGCGTCCGATATATTATATACCACCGGTCGTATAACTTATTGGAGCTCCCAGCGATTCCGAGATTGTCGTTCAGATTGGTTTTTACCCCTTCTTACCTCTGCAGCAGCGACGCTGGAATTGATGGTTGTAAATACAGGTATATATCCTATATATATATATATTATCTATGCGTGGTGCAGGATCGCGTGGTATGTGTCTGTGTGTATCTTGCAAGGAGCGCGAGATATGGTGTATTGAGAAAGAGTAAATTTAGCGCTGCTGGACAATTTCGCGCGGGATATAATGTAATATGACATTAGCTAAAGCGTAGCCGAGGCTACTTATGCCATTAACCGTTATCTGCGGGATCCGACTATAAAGACATGTTTCTTCTGAGAAAGTATCGAGATTCGGTGGAGTAATTCGATGGAAAAGTTGGCCGAGGCCCCTGGAAAAGTGAATGTAACGAGGTATTTTGGGATTATCGACCGAGATTTATATTGATTTGTTTTCGAGCGTTTTATCGATACAGTCGAGGGGGGTTGTTTGATAAAAGCTTCATTATGGGCTTCGATAGGAGCTTTATGTAATGGCGATATTATCGAATTGGAGTCGATGCCTGCTGTGTAAATTTATAATCGAATCAATTTATTGATAGCGGAATATTATGTTTAGTGGCGTTGTAACTCACGGTGCGCTACACGCTATAGACGTTCGTGTTCGCGTTCGAAGCGGGATGTAATTTTAATAAATAACGGTTGCATTAAGGTTCAGGTCTCAGGACTATCTGACTCAGAGATCTATACAAAAAATAGCTGCGTTGTATTGCGAAGTTTATATTGCGCACTAAAATTCAATTTTTTTCCTATACGCTCTACTCAATATCAAATCGCTCTGGAACTATTTATTGGTCGTCGTGATTTCAATATTTACATTTCAGTCTGGTTCACGGAGTATTTCCATCAGCATACGAGTAATGGGAAAAAATATGCTTTCGACTTGCACACATACACATCAGAGCGGGTGAGTTTATTGTTCCACGGGGCGGCGGAGTTTTAATTTTAGCAGCTTCGAAGCGTCTCGAATGAAGGAGAATGAAAGTGCCTCGCACATGCGCGTATATGCACGTATACTATCTACATTATATATGTGTATATATATGTTTGGACTGTGCAGAGCCAAAAGAAACTACGCTGCAACGTTTCATTTGACTTTGCTCTCGAAATGTATTTCTTGTAATCGGCGCGAGTGAGTCTCTCTGCTTCTTTTTTTTTCCTTTGCTCGAGCTTCACTGCGATGCACGTGTTTCTCGTTTCGACTGGTGAATCGCGAACTGAAATAAGTACAAGAGAAGCTAAAGAGTCGTATGGGCATGGCTTGTTTGTTTGTTTTTTTTTTCCTGTGCCAAATGCAGAAAACTTCTGAGCTGCATCGATGCTTTGTATATCGGTTCCGTATTCACAATGTATTTATTGTATAAAAATGTTAAAGCAACTATTAATTAATGCTTTACCGATGCAAAAATTTAAATATTCAAACTATTCTGGTATCGCGTTAAATTTACTGATATTAATCGCCTCGCGTTAGAAACCCAACAACTAATATCCTCAGTCAACGGAATTCTAATTCGCCATAATTCAACAAATCCAATGTGAAACTCTAATAGAAATAACTTTGGGTGGGTATAGTATAAATTAATATCCAACTTTGGGTAAGCAGCGACTTATTGGAGTGTGGCCTGGATGCAATAACTCCTGGGCGTCGCGCGTCCCGAAAACTTTTGACGTAATCCGAAACAATGCCGCGAGCGCGCCCATGGAATTCAAGTAGCCTGCACGAGAGCGCAGCTGCATTTCACCGAGCACCTATATAAACTTGCGGGTACCGAGCGGTACAGTTTAGTGGGCTTCGTCAACTCTATATATAAAAAAAGCGAGAAGACACTTGGCATCGCTCGAATGACTAAAGACATATAAATATGGGCACAGCTGTTCGAACGGTCACGAACTCCGATAGACATTTGGTACTTGTATATGTATATACATGTTTTCTTCAAAGAAAAACTGACAGTGCAGGTTAGATTATTAGCGTTACTTTACTCGCTTTTGCTGTAGTTAAGTTTCAAAAGTGTGGTAAATTTGAGGGTTGCGTCAGTCATTCATTGTATATAAAAAAGATGGATTTTTATATTTGATCTATATTTAAGTTCAGTAATGAATTTTCATCTCTTTACCTATCGGATACTTTACATGATAAATATTGTAGTACAATCATTATGTTTTTCAAGCGTCAGATGTAAGTATGCAATATTAAACTAAGTATAAGGTTCGAAACTGTAATTTTCAACTAACATATAGGACCTCAGTGCGCTCAGGATCATTTGCATTGCTCTCGAGGCAAATTGAATGTCACTCCAAACAAAAGTGTATAGCCTAACCAAGTATTCTCATCCCATCTCAATTATCCCGTCAAGCAATGCAAAGTCAAGTCCACAAGAGATCCCCCTTAGACAAACAGATTTGCGCTTCGGATCGGCGCAAATCCGCAGCGTTTAGGTGGTCCCCGACCGCTGCGGCGCGTCGCATCTTCCTTCCGGATAAGTAAGTCAAAACGAGAAACGTCGTCTGCAAATAGATTTTCGCTCTCTCTCTCTCTCTCTCTCTCTCTCTCTCTCTCTCTCTTCTCCTCCACATAACGACGAGCGTCGAGTTTGCGCAGACACAGAGATGCGCGTGTGTACATATACGAGCTCGCGGACGTTCAACCCTTTCACTTTGGGACACGAGCAGCACTCGGAAAGGTGCACATTATACACTTGCAAGGGCCAAAAGTGCGCATAATCCTTTTCGGACGGCGGCGGCAACTATGCCTGGAAATCTAAATATATAAAGAGCCGCGCGCAAAGCTCTTCTTCCGCGGAATCTAAATGCGGATATATGCTTTTTGGAGATTTTGCACCGCAGAACTGGTTGAATGTATGCGCATATACTCGGCTGCTGCTGCTGCTACGTATATATGCTGGATTTAATCGGAATGTTCTTTGGCGGTGGGATTTCACTCGCGGAGTGTTGAATGAACGCTCGGAAGATACATAGTTTACCTTGACTTTTATATTCTCGGAACGGCAGGAATTTGTTGTTTAAACAGGATTTGATGATATGGGGTTACACGAGGGTTACTAGATACTTAATTTTTGAGTTTAGTTTGAAATTGTAATGTATGTAATCGAGTGTATTATATTATATTTAATAGTTTGCGTTGTGCATAATTTTTGGAGTATTACACAGATGACTTGTAATACGTACAGACTTGCAGTCCACGTAACGGTAAACATAAGTAATTGAATCAACTGTTTATAATTAATTGTACTTTCGGTGAATGATTGGTTGAAGAGTGCTTTACACAACATGTATGTGTATGCGTGTGTGTGACTTACGCAACTACGCTTTGCACGATTCACGACTTTCTTGCGAATATATTAAGACAAATGACCAATTATCATGCATTATTGCACAATCGGCAGTAAGAGTGATTTATATATGCGACAGATATATATGTACTCTGTTTCTTGCGGTGTATTAAAATGTATAAGTATACGAATTACAATGATTAATTTGCTGAAGGTTTTTTATCAAATGCTTTTGAAATACATGAATTATTTTGTAGTAAAATAAGTATTAGCTGACACAACCAAAAGTGTAATCGCTCGTGGAGAAATGATCTTAGAATATCTAAAAATGTTGTTATAATATATATTATAAGTTTTACGATAATGCTTATTATATTAAAGATGGAATATACTTTTTTTCTCATTATGAACTCTCAATATCTAAAGTCTTCTATAGAAGCAGACATTACTAGATTATTAAATTAGGTTTACCATTCGATTCTCTCTCTCTCTCTTTCTCTCTCTTTCTCTCTCTCTTCAAAAAAAAAAAAAAAAACATCTTGTATGAATCGATTAAAATACCGTCGAATTCGATAAGATGTCAACTGCGATCTCGACTCCTCGCAACGTTCCATTAATAATAATCCAAACTCGAATCAAATCTCCATCGTTCGAGGACCATGAAAATCAAACGCAGCTACCGATCCACCCTCGAAACTGCGAGAAATCAAGCAGCTGCTGCTTCCGCGAGCAAGCGTCGTCTGCCTTGTCATCGAAATAATGCACACACACACACACACACACA
>UELV01092104.1:0-13248 GCA_900490015.1 Megastigmus stigmatizans
TATATATATATATATATATACTGTATACATTGTATTCATTGTTGTTTGGCACACGTACACTAATTGAATAGTTATCAATTGTAGACAGTTAATTTGAGATTATATTGAATCGGCATTAAACCAAATTATATTCTATTATACATCGTATTTACAAGAACGCCTAAACATATATCAAATAAATTGAAAATGCAAATTGAAAGGTAGTGCGGTGGTGTTGTGTGAAAAATTTCTAAATTAATTCAAAGCTTACATAAACTTTAACAAAATTCCGTGTTTAAGGGCAAAGCGAAAGTTGCGTTGGCGTATGGAGAGCAAACTATCATCGGAACTCGTTGAGATGGACATAAATTAATCCATGAGCACATATATATCAGAATTTTATGGCAACTGAATTTCATCGGAATTGTAAATCCTTCTATTTCACTTGCCATTCTTATTAACGATTCGTAAAAAGTGTACGTTTCAAAGAAACCTTTAAAAATACCGCAATATTATAAAAGATAAATTTTTAACGATATAATCGAAAATAAATATAAAATGCACCAAAAACAATTTAATGTTTATTCGAATCAAATGGTAAAGCAAATTTAAGAAATTAACTACCGAAACAAAGTACGTCAAGATTGATCAATGAATGATGTAATAACCGTTATTTAGTTAGATCCAAGCATACAAGCGCGCGCTACGCACTTGAGACGCATTACTCACCCACACACACACATGTACAGAAACACAGGACGAAGCGTTTCTGCGAGAGAGAGAGAGAGAGAGAGAGAGAGAGAGTAAGTGTGCAGACATATATGTATACAGCTAGAACGCGCAGCAGAACGTATACTCGGGGCTCGCGCTTTGGCGCACTGAATTGACTTTGAGAAGTGGCTATTAGCAATTTCATTCAATTACACGATTCGCGTTTCGCCGCGCGATCCGCGAACGATATTTACGTCCGACACGCTTCGGATCGCGTATATATATACGTATCCGTATGTACGTATATACACAGTCGCGGTGGTAGCGCCGAGCCGGAATTACGGTAACCTACATCGCGGTCTCTTTCTTTCTCTCTCTCTCTCTCTCTCTTGCTCACGTCAACCTGCGTGCAGCACTACACACACACTGTGCAGTCGATGTAACAGCAGCAGCGCCGCTTTGGCGCGCTTCCTTTCGCACGTATCAGTGTTGGCTTTGATAAAGTCGCTTCTCTTTGTTTCCTCCCTGCCTGTGCATATATGCTTTATGGTGTACCGTGCGGCGAGGGACTATATCTGATGCATGTAGGCGGTAGGCGGCCGCAATTATCCTTTGTTGAATTAATCTTATGAATTTCATCCGATTCTACGTGCAGTGGATTGCAGTGTGTGTGGAGAGAGGGAGAGAGAGAGAGAGAGAGAGAGAGAAATCGGCTACCGAGACGCTTATGGTTTCATCTTTGTGTCTCGAGCTATTTCCTTTTGCTTCTTCTGCACGCTGCGGCAGTTACGTTTCAGTACTTTACGAGCGGCGTTTTGATGCCGTGTATCGTTTATTACGCGTATACGATTTCGAGTTGTGCTAAGAGGGGAGAAAGACTGTGGTATCACGACTACTACATTGTTTTATAGTGTGTTAAATGCGCCTTAGATTCCTTATGGGGATTAATGTTTCTCGTAGTTTGTATGAACCCATTTTCACACTGCATGAGCGTGAAAATAGCATTATTCCTATATGACTTTTATTTTTTAAAGTGTCTTTCCTCTTATTGTATTCTAATTGAGTGAACGCTATTTTCGCATCTAGTTTTATACTTAATGATTATCATTAAAGTTCTTCTACTCTATAGCTTTATACTTTCGTTTAAGGGTGCGAGGCAGTTATAAAGATAATTAAAACATATTTTCATGCATTTATTTCAATGTTCTACATTGCATATGTTATAATGTGCAATTAGATTTTTGGGTAAATTTGAACTTTTCTACTCGTTTTTATTTATTTGATCAATTATTTCAACATTATTAATTGAACTACTTATGTTTATTTTTATACATTCCAAACTATTAAAGTAACCTGCTTTAAATTTTAAGAAGATTTATGTACGAAAATTCTTGTTACTCCAAACTTTCAGAAAATGTTCTATTACTGATTTAATCAACTACTTTTATCGTCATTAAATACACATGTAATTTATTATTCACTTATTGAATTTCATTTGCAATTAGATTTGCTATTATATTTCATTTCGGATAAAAAACCACATACTTGTTTTAAAAAACTACAAGCATTTTATAAATTGCTACTAAAAAAAAAGTACCATTTATTACTCACTGCATAAAGCAAGAGAAGTGTAGATAATACATAAATATACAGGTCATTAGTCTTCCGACTGAAAAATTCGCATTGTAATATTGTGACAATAAACATCGATATTTTATCGGCGTAAGTGTGATATTTATTGCTTTTCATATTTGTTATTTCGTCATACATTTACATACTCATATTCATACGGCACATTACTCAACATCGATTGTTTGCTACAAACGCAGAACAAAGCGTTAAATCCGACACTACATTCATCTGTATTGCTAATCAACATGCATACCGCCTGCAAAAATACTCATATTATTTCTTTTGCATTAGGCAATTATTAATTTAGCATAAATCATTCGAGTAATATTTGATGTTAAAAATTAAATAATTTGCGTGTAAATTAAGCCACTAAATCAAGGAATTATGTTATTAAATTTAATCGTATCAATCATGCCAAAATATCGGAGCTTTGATTATATTATCACCGGAACTTCCTCCGGTTGGGATTCTCGTATTTGGTATAGGTATTTGGGACATTCAATTCTATTTATGACTTCGCTCCACCAATGATTTACATCTTATACTTCTCTTTTTGATTATTCAGCAATTACTAATGTCTATTTTTGCAGACTCGAACAGTAATAAATAGCGCTAAAAATAATGATCGATGTAAATTTTATAGTCTATACTAAAAAAGAACAATCACATCAAATTGCCGCGTCAAAACTCGTAAATCACATCTATGAAAGAGCAAGATAATACACGTGTGCTGTCACTGAAGACACAAAAAAGACACTTCAGTTTAATTTTCAATTAAGAAAATCTACTTTTTAATGCTCTGAATTAATTGGATGGCATTTCTTTGAGACCGTAAAGAAAAAAGAAATGCCGTGTCAGGTCGAGTTGTGTGCAGCGAGCAGCCCAAGATCCAAAGATCTCACCTTCGTGGAAAAAGAAATCGTTCGGCTACAAAAAGCCGTAAAAGTCGCGATTATCACGTCTTGCGGTTTCTCGCGATCGACGCGGTGCGGAATTAGCGTCACGTACGGGAAGGCCGATTAAAGCTGCGTAACGCGTGCGCGTGCAGCCGGCATGCGAATCCTCTTTTCTCCAACCTTCTATATATATATATATATATATTTGTATATAAATTGTGCAGCACGCGGGTAGGTAAGACGCGAGAGTTAACCTATACGGGACATGCGCTTACAGCGCGCGACGATCTCGATAAAAAGCGTCAGGCCGATAGCACAGCGAGCATATTAAAATATACGGAACGGAGGAGAGACGGCTGTGTGCTCTGCACACGAAGCGACAATCAATTTGAAAAGGTGATATTACCTGTGTGTATATAAGAATATATATAGTCTGTTTCGCAGGCTCGCGCGCTAATGAGATGTATTATCCGCCTTTGGATGCCGCCTTTTGACGGTGAGTGCGCGAGTCGGTGATTAATTGTGAATTTGTTTTTGAATCGCGAAGGGATTGAGAGATTCTTTTTTAATAAATTGGCGACATCTATTAAGTAAATTCTTTATCGCGCTAAAACAGATAAATGTGCTTTAGTATATATATATAAGAATTATATATGTGGATTACATAAACTCTAATTGACAATCCAATTTAGTTAATGAATTTTTCACACGAGCAAGGGAACAATCATTATACGATGATGACACTGGAATTTTTCCACCGTATACATTTTGCATATAGACAATCGGTGGCTCATCAGAAGCGTTGCATACTAATCGACCACAAGCGCAACCCTAAACGTGGCTACATAATTGTTTACCAATAACAATAAAAACAGGATCGCAAAATTCCTTCGATGCGGCGGTTCAATTAAGATTCAAGGCCGATAAAAGGCAGAAACTGTACATTTTGAACAACTTAATTAAATACGCGAACGACTGCAGCGCGGGGCAAAAAGGAAAAAGGAGGAAAGGCTCGCGGCCAGGGCACACGAAAAAAGAAAAAAGAAAAAACCGAGAAAAACAAACCTGACAAGCGTTCGTAAATCTAAAGAATGAAAAATAAAAGCAGGTGAACGGCTTAACCTTGCCACATACGAGCCGCATGCTGGCGCGCGGAGAGCTGCACACACATACACACGCATATATACCTATAAGATTATTATTATTCTCAAAGCGTATCCGCCCCCTTTAACACGCTCTGCCTCCTTCCTCACCACTCTTTCTCTCCCTCTCTCTCTGTCACGCTATCTCTCCCTCTCACTCAGGACATACAAAATTCGCGTCGATTCCTCGCAGAAACGCTCTTCACAACGGGGACGCGCGAAGTGTAAGCGAAAATTTTGCGCATATTCGCTCGTCTCTCTCAAAAGGGGTTATATACACTCCTTACATCGACAGCAACCAACATACAGAGTATACGTCAGTGGCACGGCATATACGGCAGCTCTCTATGCGTGCATAATTTCGCTTATTGGCCGAGGTGGCACTCGTAGTGCGGTTACGGTATTGCGCGGTGGCCCGTTTTGCGATTAAAATCCCATAACGCGCAGACGGGACATATATATACGCGTACCATAAGCAAGAGAGAGAGAGGGGGAGAGGGAGAGAAGACTCCGACTGCGTTATACGGGGATTACGGGGACGGATATATACATATATACGTATATATAGAGGAGGACCGCGCGCGCACACACACACACACACCCAATGATTCATGGCATGGTTAATACGCGACGGTGCATAAGCGCGGGGCTGCTGAACAAGCGAGGGAGAGACGAAGCAAACAAAGTGTATACCTCTCTCTCTATCTCACTCTCGCTTGAGCTATTCATCTTTCAGAACGCACGCGTATATGCAGACAGACGCGGCGGCAGCAGCAGCAGCAGCAGCACACATATTATAGGTGTGGTATATACTACGCGGGCGCGCGAATGTAATTGCATATTGCACCTTTAACCGAGACATGCACAATAGAGACGCGCGCGGATGTGTGATGCAGCGCGCGATTCTCTCACGATGAAGATGCGCCCTGGCGCGCGCGTTAGAGGTCTAATCCCTTGCGAGGTGCTCGAGAGAGAGAGAGAGAGAGAGAGAGAGAGCGCGTCTAATTTCTAGATTGCCTGCAACCAGCCTGATGTACCTTGAATTTTGGAACGTATATACCGGTTAGCCTGCAATATTTAGGCTCTGCTGACGCGCTTATGTATATATACCATGTCGAGCTGCTGTAGCTTCATTTTAGTTCGCGTACTTTCTCATTCGATATTCTGCACGTTTCTCTTTTTACATTATCATTATCATTATTATTATTGTTATTGTTATTATTATGTTAATGTTCGCCATTGCTCGTGTGTGAAGTCACGATAGAAAAATTTTTATAAGAGTTACAAAATCACAAATGACCATTTATAGTGAATATTTCATATTCCATTTGATGAATACGTAAAGTGAGTAATAAAGGAAAATATTCTTGGTATGCGAATGAATAATATATGCATGCATAATTCATGAAAATATGTGTCTTCCATATTTTTTCAACTTTACCTTATCGATATTATATTTTAAAATCAATAAATATTCATTCTTTATCGTAGATTGTTCGTGTTATCTTTTTGCATAATAATACATTCGAATTATTCATAAGGAGTAAAATATCTCAATTGATTACAATAAAAAGTTACGTTATATGTATGTATGTATTTAGGCACATCTTTAAATCCCAAGAATAATGCAGAAGGTATAACCGCTGTTATTTTAAGTCCAGCTGCAGCTCACGGGTTTGCCAAACTCCAGACACCTAAGCAACTCAAGAACCCATCCCTTCCCCTTTTCTCGCAGCTCCGAGGATTTCATTGTCCATCGTTTAGTCTTATCTCTTACACAGCTCACCTCGGCGCGTCCTTTCGCGACTGCAATTATTTTTCATTTTAGTCCCGTGTCCGAGCTGTTCTCTCTCTCTCTCTCTCGCTCTCTCTCACCCCTCGTCGAGACACGCAACATGCATCGGAGACCTCACCACACAGCCTTCGTAGCACACGACCGAGGTATATAACGTCGCCTAGGCTATATTCACCTGCACACCGAGAGGCGAGACCGGCGCAGAAAGCCTATATAGCGAGCGAGCGAGAGAGAGATAGGGAGAGATCGCGCAACCGGCTTGGCAGCATGTCACCCTCTCCGCAGAGAGCGCGGGTGACTCTGCGCACCGCCGCCGCTTCATTTCGCTTCTCGGCTATAGTCTCGTCACGCCTGCACTTCTCTATGTACCTCCTTCCCGGCGTCTCTAGCTACAGAATACGGAAGCGTCAGCGACGTCGTCGTCTCGACGCTCGATCGTCCAGGTGATGCTCCTTTTATACGAGTGCACTACGCTGCACATTACGCTCCTACGTTGACGTGCGAATTCTCTCGACGTCGAGTGTTGAATATTACCGAGGCTGCTGCGCCATTCGCACACGTGGATATATATGCGTACACGCACCTTTTGCGTTTGTCCCGACGTGCAGTTGTCGCGTTTTGCTCCGCTGGCTTTTTGCGTGCTTCTCGCTCGAGCACGAGCTCCGTAATAGTTAGCGCGCGAACAATGATGCTGCGACGTTTGTATATACACTCGAATTTGCATTTCTCGGGATGCCCGAGGCTTCTTCTTTCTCTCTTTTTATGCCGACTCGCTTTATACGCGTATATACACCGCCGTATCTCTTGGCGTGTAAGACGCTGCGTATAAAGGATTCGCCTGAATTGTGGCTGCTACTTTTTTTTTACGTGCATCGTGTTTTGGATGATGTTTGCTAGTTTTATGTGTAATTCGCACTTTGCCGTGTGCGCGCCGATTTTGCGCGTACGATTGTATAGTAAATTATGCAGAATTAGAATTATCTTATACACAGTAGATATGCAGTGTGCCCCTTGTGCCTTTTTTTTTCTTTCCATGATACCTTTAAACTTGTATTCGTGTCAAGTGCTCAAACGCATTATGATTCAAGTTTAAATATAAAATGAAGCGAAACGAGTTTCTTTTTTCCTTCTTTTCTTCAAACTTAAAAGAGAGCAGTCGCGCGGCTATTCCGGTTTTTAGTTTCGCGCGCGTTCCTCGTGCGCGATACATACAACAAGGCTCGTCCGTGCTAGAAGCTTATATACACACGCGCACGATTAAATGTGGGACACGTTCCGACTGATAGTCAGTTAACTTACTTTATAGCACTTATTTTCCGGGAAAGGCTGAGAGAATTCTAGAAAAAAAGTAGCTCGTGCCCACCGCGATCGGGCTAAACCTTTTATAGACCGGGGAGGGGAATTCCGGGAATTCGCGCAATCTTTATGAATTGTCACTCTTACTTCTTTCAGTTCTAGTTTTCCTATACTTATCCATCTATTTATCTTTTAGCAACAAATAAATCTAGTGGCACTTTGTATTCTCCAAACTAAGTAATTTCAAATTTCTCAATGCAACGTATAACTTAAATATTTTTTTATTGAATCGAATCGAATCAACCTATCTCAATGACTCTACGTATATAAGCCGTACCAGAGCCGAACTTTTTGCCTATGCAAATCGGGCAGTCGATCTCGAGAGTAATTCGACGAATCGAAGCTCTATCCAATATACATGCACCTCGAACGCTTCGCCATAAACATTTTTTTTTCACCGAATGCATAATCCTTTAAACGCGCGCCACGCGTCTCTCTACATATAGGGCTGCGCATTCGAGAGAAAGAGAGGGAAAGAGAGAGAGAGAACTCACACATTTGAAGACGTAATTCATTGCTGCGCCTACTCGACGTTAGCATATTGCATGAGATGTGTCGGTGCGCCCGGTATATACATTTGCAGCTTCTCTCTCTCTCTCTCTCTCTCTCTCTCTCTCTCTTCTCTCTTGTCCCCGAATCGCTTATCCCGCAGCAGTGAAGCTCTCGGCGCGGGCGCGAGTGGGTGCACTGCAATATTTACAACTTGCGCCTTGAGCAAGAATGCGCACTGAATAGCTTTAATCGGGCATGAATATATATGCCGGGACTCTGATGCACAAACGATATATATATGTATATATGAAATGATCGTCAGCCGTCGAGTCTCAAAGTCACTCGCCAGCCTTTTCATAACAATAATCCAATTACCTGCTGGAAAATGTTCATTTCGCGCGTGGTGTGCAATTGCAGGGGGCAATTCATGGTTTAGGACAATACAGATCAATTGAGATCTATTATATTTTACGAATTACTTATGCTTGGAGGTTAAACCCTGACATTGGTACTGGGATAGCACGAAGCTCTTTTATCCATGCATACAATTATATTTTGAGGGACAAGGCGATATTTCCGCGCGTGATAATATTTTAAATCATTAGTTAGTCTTCCATGTTTAGTATAAAGGTGGGTAATAAATTAATATATATTCATCAAATAATAATAAGATTATAAAATTTTGTAATTTCTTAATCTTATTAATATTATTATTATTAGATGAATATTTTTTTTTATTATATAATTTAGTAATTCCATTAAGATCGTATATTTTAGAGTTCAAAAATCGCTCAATACCCATGAGAATTTAGAGGGAAAGAAAAACAAGAAGCACCGTGTGTCGCTCTACGTCATCGCATTTATACACAAACCCACGAAAAAGCACATCGCGACGAGAGGTGGCTGCATCAGTGCAGCCGTTTTTCTCTCGCTCGCCACCTCGTCAAGATCTCTCGCTCTCCCCCCCCCCCTCTCTCTCTCTCTCTCTCGCTCGGGTATTATAAACGACACACACGCGCACATATAGGTATACATACAGGTAGAGCACAGAGTGCATGGTCGCAGAATAAATTCCTTATCCGCAGTCCCAATCTGTCAAGCGCCTCCCACTGGCTCTCTCTCTCTCTCTCTCTCTCTCTCTCTCTCTCTCTCTCTCTCTCGCGACTCGTCGGGGCGTCTCGTTGTTATGTAAATATGGAAAAGGTTGTTGATTCATGCATGAGGACGGCATGAATCTCTCTGGTTGTCTTGTCCGGCGAGCCGTGAAACTGATGCATTCGTATCAGTGGAGCCGCCGCCGCCGCCGGCGCTCTCTCGCGCACCGCATGCACTGCACACACAGTCGCCGCGCGATCCCCCCCTCCCCCTCCCCCCATATACTCCATAGAGACCTGCTTGTGCACTCGCGCCTCTCTTATACACGTATACGCTGCGGTACATTCAGCAGTAGAGCGCGTATATATGCGCGCAAAAGGGAGAGACGCGGGCTACAGAGGTACAAGGCCCCGCGTGTCGTCGTCTCACGGCTCTCGTGTGCAGTTGTTGTATACATATACGCGCTGCTGCAGCGCTCATATGCACAAGCGAGATATACCATAAGACCAAGAGAGTGAATGAGAGAGAAGGCAATAGAACGCGCGCGCGAGCCAATAAAACACTTACCCACGCGAGTTTATACCCGCGCGCACCTCGTGCACGTCGCGCTGCGCTGTGCTCTGCTGCGAACTGTACACGAGGCTCTACCTTCGCTCGCAGTGTACCGTACTTGGATCCTTTTGCCGCGTGTCCTGTATATATATAAGTGTGTGTGTGAGCCATCGTGCATGCAATTGCAAATATCGCGCGCTCGTGCGCAGCTCCTCTCTTATATATATATATACGTAGGCTCGCTTTGTGCACACCTTTATATGTATATATACATTCTCCTGCAAGTACGCGAGTCTATGCCCGCCGCTTGACGAGCTTTTACTGGTAGAAGTATGTGTGTATAGTGCAGCATCGTGTGGCTCTGTCTAGATGTAGAATCCTTTGTGTGCGCTCACTCACCACTCGTGGTGTTACGACTTTGCACCGACAATAATCTCGCACGTTTTTTTTTCTTTTGCTCTTCCAGCGTCGAGGTTGCTCGCCTCGCACTTTCCACGGAGGCATATATAATTTCACCCGAAAGCCTGAACTTTTTCGAGAAATTTTACTCTGTGACGGGGGGTTTTTTTTTGTTCGTTCGATTAATGTAAATTAATTAGTATAACATATTTATTTAACTTTCTGTTTAACATTATACTCTGCTTTCTTAAAAAATATAAATTTAATCATCCTGTTAGTGAAGACAACTAAAATAATAATTTCTGAGAAGGAATATGCGTGTTACAACACTCCATCAACAGAATCAATAATAATGAGTGACAATTCTTACGAGCACAATTATACATTAGCAATCCTTGTCACAAAATATGTATTATGTACAGCAAGCAGTACGATTTTTAACCTGTCGGTCGGTCGGTCGGTCGGTCGGTCGGCTGCGATTTCCTTGCAGGCTAAATACCTTAACTCTCCTCGGATGCTCCTTGGAAAATACGAATAATGGCAGAAATTTGCAAACTACAAATGGGGCGGCGGGTGGTTGGAGAGGGTTATACAGCAGCAGAGCTGTACCTATGGGAGAAAGAGAGAGAGAGTGAGAGAGAGAGGGGCAAGATCAGGCCGAGGGTTGGCTTGAAACAGTAGCGCGAGAGCAAGCGCACACCACCGCGGGCATAAATCAACATTACTCTGTATTAAGGTGAAGTTCGCGGCGCCGCAACTCCCCCTTGCCCACATCCACCCTCCCACTTGTATATATATAGTTTCCTCTCTCTCTCGTCCCGCGAGTTTACCAACCGAGGCAAAGGTGAACACGACTGTGTGTTTGCTACTGCCTCGCTGCTTACAACGGCGCGAGCTGTTTGGGGCTCTTCATTGAACTTTCGAGTTACTTGCGTGTTGCCCCCTCTCCTTCCACACCTCTCTCTGTCTCTCTCTCTCTCTCACTCTCGCTCTTCCCTTCATTCCACTTAGGGATTTTTGTCTCAGTGATGTATGTTGCTAAGGGGAATAGGTTATAATTTTCTTTTTGTTTAGAAGGAAAATTTTACGCTTGATTTATGCCGAAAGAATTCGTGCGATAATTTGCCAAGGTTCATTTTTCATCCGCGGAGAAATTTTAAATAAGTCCTCTGCAGGCGTTGTATTTTGTACATATTTTCAATTTATTATGCTGTTGTATAATTGTACTTAGTTTAAAAATAAACTATAAAGACAGATTAGAAGCAAATCGTTTAAAAAAAGTTTTACATTTAGGAATTAGCGCTGAGTTTTTAGTATTATTTCTTTACATAAGGAAAAAAAGTTGTGACAACTCCTGTTTTTCATTTCTCTCTGTTTGCACGGATCCCATTTGTTGAATTTTTCTTCTTTTTTTTGGTTGTACACGTACACACCAGCTATGTAGCGACACATAACAGGGTCTATAAGTATAGCCGAAGGGATATAGGAGAAAGGGATCGTGTGATAACGTGGATGTGGCGAATCCAGACAGAGAAAGAGAGACAGAGAGATAGGGAAAAGTGAGGGAGAGAGAGGGAGAGAGAGAGAGAGAGAGAGAGAGAGAGAGAGAGAGAGAGAGAGAGTGGCGGGGAGAAACGGAGGCTGAAGATAGGCAAGACCCAAATCCTTGAGCTTAACTAATACCCGTATGAGTTACGGTCCGAGCCGCCGCTAATTCCGAATAAATATTCGGAATACAGATTATGCTAATCGGCCCCGGGGTGGATGCAAATTAGACGGCCGCTCGCTCGCTCGCGAGAAAGAGAGAGAGAGAGAGATATAGAGAGACGCGAGAGCCAACAGCAAGCTGGAAACGCTCGCTCGCCTCTCCGCTGTCTGCCGTAGTCTGCTTTAGCCGCAATATTAGCGCTGACCCCCCCGCGAAAGACGTCGTGCCGTCTTTATGCGGGGAATAGTCATCTGCCCACGCCTCACGACTTATCTCCGCTGACTTTGACTTACGATCGGCCTATCGCCTCCGATGCTTTTTCACTTTTTCGTATACATATATCTATATGTATAAGCTATACGTGTCCAAGTGTGTGTACCCTTACGTAATGCCATACCGCGAGTGGGAGCGGAAGTTTCCGATGAATTAATTTCGCGGATTGATTTACATGTTTGCGCCGCGGGCAGCGTGTTTTTCGTTCATCTTAGACGGAGTTTGCGCGCGGGTTCCTGCTATACGAGAGCAGATCTGCTTGTGTTTACGTTGGAATTCTTTTCTGCGTGTCCCTGGCGACATATATACTCGAATGTTGTTGTTATTTTATTGTGATTGGAGAAGCCTATATGTACGCCAACAACCGGGAAAAATGTGTTTCGCATGATTCACTTTCTCGGTTTTTTGGTCGATTGCATTGAATAAGTCATGCGTGTACGCGCTGTTTTCATTATATTATGATAATCTTTATTTATTAGCGTGGAGAAAGATAAAGTTTTCGACTTTGTTGCAGCAAAACTTGAAATTTGTTCATTCCAGTGTGAAAATTTATTGATTAGGAAAGTTTATACCTGTATATCCCGACTGTAGAAAAATCCACGCGCACATATTTTTGAATTAGCACGAGATCTAATTATTTCTTCAATTGTTTAAAACGAGGTATATATTTATAGAAGGCAAATAGGTGAAAATAAATTTCCTCATGCATGACTATAAAGTTTGTTCTCAGGCTCCCCGTATTAAGCGGGAGTGAATCTGAAAAATGCGCTGCAGCTCAGCTTGCAAGAGACGCAGCGCGCCTGGTTTAATCGAGTGCAAGCATCTACCTCTCCTTCTCCTTTCTCATTCTCTCTCTCTCTCTTTCTGTCTTGGACTCTCCCCGCCCAAACAAAAATCATCGATCTCAATAAGAAAAGCCGCGTGACGTTTGACTTCGAGGACGTACACATATAATCGCAATGGAAACCCGGCGTGTACAGTATATAAGCGGCTTGCAAATTCCCCGCTGAGAGAATATAAGCCCGGGCGTCTCATCTTGCGATACACGCATATATACGCATGCACACACACACACACAAACATGTACTCTTTAGCAAGAAATCGCGGATTCAAGGCAGTGCCGGTGTGCTCTCATTAGTCATTTCAGATATGCCTGCGATAGCGCGGACGAGACGTGCGTGTGCGCATTCTCTATATCTATTTACCCCCCCCCCCCCC
>UELV01092104.1:13268-24829 GCA_900490015.1 Megastigmus stigmatizans
CCCCCCCCCACTCACTCTCTCTCTCTCTCTTTCATTGGTTGTGTGTGTCTTTCAAAAGGATCTCGATTCTGGGATCGCTGCAGTAGCAGCAGCAGTAGTAGTAACAGCAGCAGCAGCAGCAACGCAAAGAAGGCACAGAGAGGCGGAGAGCGAGAGAGTAGCTGCCGCACGCCAACTCGGGAGCGCGGCGATCAATCAATGTTGCCCGTCCGACGGTAAAACAATACGATGTTGCCTCCATAATTGACGGGAATCCATCATCGGCGTTTCGCGAGAGACGGAGGAGACGTAGAAAGAGAGACGCTTTCTACATGCCGAGTCTCTCTCTCTCTAGAACTTTTCTCTCTCTCTCTCAGAGATTCGATAGAGAGAGAGAGAGAGAGAGAGAGAGAGAGAGAGAGAGAGAGAGAGAGAGAGGGAGAGGAGAGCCGTTTTTCTTACGGGTGCAGCGCGACAAGACCGACTCGCGAGCCTATATATATAAAAGCTATACCACTGCCAACCAACTCATTCGCGTCTCGCAAAAAAACGCCTTTTATGCTAAGTGCGCGCTCAGTCCTGGGTTATATTTGAATAGAATGTCATTTGGCCTGGTGGGGAGTTTCTTGTGTAGTGGCGTGATTAAGGCCATTTTTCATATATGACAGCTGGCCTATTACTAATTGTTGTTGAATCAGGAATTATATCGATAGCAGAAATATTGTCACGATATAAAAATATAGAAAACGTATATAGAAATTTATGATATTGTTATAAATCGTTTTCGAGCTTTTCAGAAATATTGTTGCATGCATCTTGATTCATATAATAACAAATTATTTACTTTCTGGTAGACTTGTTCTATAAAGAAGTTTGATGCTCGCAGAAGAAAGATTCAATTCGTTTAGATTGAATCATTTCGAACGAATCGAAAAGTTTCATCATTATATAAAAGCTCACATCAGCCGAAAAGAATTATAGACTGCAGCGGCATCGCATACGATCCGTTTTTTCCCTGTCCATTTCCTCCCTGTCTCCTTCCTAGCCCCTTTAATTTAAAATCATAATCAAAATTCCTTCGGCCGGAATCACATGAATAGAGACAATGGAACTAATTCTAATCAAGCGTCCATTCACCGTTTCTCCATTTTAGCCTCTCTACCATCGTTCTGCGCAGGCTTATTTCCTTATATATATATATATATATATAAATCTGGTCATTCGTCAGTCGTCGCTCTTGCGCCGACAAACGCGCGAGGGTCCAAGGGAGTACATAGCGTGTATGTTCTCTTAAATCGCCTGTCAAGGTGCCAGGCGTCGATAAATATCCGCAAACCTGACGCGCGCAGCTCTCCTCTGTATATATACCGCTTGGCGGCGCGTCTGCCACGATTTGCGACAGCCTCCCGTTAAAAGGTCTTAGTGGTCTCTCTCTCTCTCTATCTCTCTCTTTCTCTCTCTCTCTCTCTCTGTTGGAGAAGCCGAGAGACCGCGAGACAGAGGACGAGATTCTCGGTCTCCAACTCCGTCGAGGATGTGCGGTGGCTCTGCTCTACCGAGAGAGAGAGAGAGAGAGAGAGAGAGAGAGAGAGAGAGAGAGAGAGAGAGACAGAGAGAGGCGCATATTTCCGAAGAACAGAGCCAATCTCAATTTTCCTCGGTTGCCCGAAGAAGACCTGGGGAAAGGGAGCAGTGCACTGCTGATAGAGAGAGCGCGAGAGCGGAGTTGGAGAGAGAGGGAAGATGGCTTGTGTAACGCGAGCTGCGAGGCATCCTGAATTATGACTTTTGCAGCCGGGAATGAAGCGCTCGCTGCCGCTCTCTCTCTCACACACTCTGCACTCGCCCTGCAGCGGGGAAAATTTATGCGACGCTTCTCTTCTATCCGAAAGAACGCGCTCTTTGTTTTCAACAGTCGCCCCACTGTTGTTGCTGGTGATTTTAGTGGCCTGCTGCGCGCTCGAGCGCCATCAACGATATCGCTGCGGCTATTAATTAAGAAAGTTTCGTATATCAAGCGCGGATGATGCCAAGTTCGGAATTCAATGATAAATCCATGGATAGGTTTCTTTCAGGATTCTTCGACGAATTCAAAATCAGCGAAATTGATTTTGCTGGTGTATTCGTATGTCTGCGATGTACTGTGAAGGTTATATAAATATGACAAAGATAGACATTTCAATATTTACGTGCGTTTTTCACCTTTATATAGTACCAAGGGATGTTATTATTATAAAATTACTTGATAGCTCATTTATTTATCCGATTTATATGATCCGATTATTCGCTTGATAATTTCTTTTTTTTTTAACTTCTACTCGACTTAATATGTTTCCCATTTGTCGGACTAATTTTATACTAATGCTGAACCGAATTTTGTTTAGCGATTCCTGAGATGATCAACACCCAGTGGTATCACTGAATTACGATTGTAGTTTATGTATTCTGCTATGCGGCACATATATTTGTTAAAACTGACACACTGAATCCGTAACTTTCAAAGCATAAAGTAAATATCACAAAATAGCGATCGAGGCAATTATAAAAGAATTTGACAATGTAAGTCAGGGCCTCGTAGCTCAGCTACGATCGTTGCGCTATTCCAATATCCAGCCAAGACGCAGCGCAGCGCATTCTAAACTGCACGGGAGCCAGCTCCATAGCGCCGTACACGGGCGCATAGAATTATAACAGTTAATCCATTGCATTGTTGGGATTTTTACCTCGGTGTAACGCGCGGCGACATTTTTATTTAGCTGCAGCATCGACCAGAGCGAACTCTCCTTATTTTACCGTTCTCCAGCGCACGACGACGACGAGCGCCATTCTTTAATTCTCTCATTCCGCGCGTGCAGGCGCATCTATATCCCGCTTTGGGCAAATGAATGCGCGTTAAACATAGGCGTGTCGGACAAACCCCTTTTGCGCGCGCGTATATAACGCAACTCTTCGGCGGCGGCGGCGGCGGCGGCGGAGACTCACTCAACGGCGGCGACACAATTAGAAATAAATTCCGCTGCCGCGGTAACAAATAGCGAGCTTTCTTCCTTTTCTGCGAGAGAGAGAGAGAGAGAGAAGACTCGCTTTTTTTCTAACTTTATCCTTGCGAATATTGCGTGTACACAGTGCACAGCGGCTCCTTGTGTGCAGACGTGTATCCCTTTTGCGTCCTCTTCCACGAGCACCGATACCGCAACGACTTTCCTATATCTGCTTCTCGCGTCGCGCAATTGTTGCGCCTCGGAGATCGTTACTTTACATCGGGAGAAAAGGTTACTCGCGGATCGAGCCAATTTTGGTTTTCTATATAGACACCGTACAGCGGACACAATGCGTGCTTCTTGAAAATAACTCCTTTTTCGTAGAGGTGTTTCGCAAGGCTGTTCTTTTCAAGCTTATGATAGCGAAATCAATGTACCCGCTAGTTTTATTCTTTAGCATTGAGCGAATCCAGAAAATTTTATTGCATATTGACTAAATTCGCTACAATAAACTAACAATTACAAGGAAAATTTTAAAATTTATTTTATAAAGTGTATAAACCTTGCGTTTATTCTAGTTATTACACCTTACTTATGAAAAAAAAATTTTGGTTTTTAATCTAATTTTTTACTGTATAGCTATATCTTACATTAATATAGCTTACATGAATAACTCGAAATTACGATTGCCCACCTATTACTATTATTATTATTATTATTGTCGGAAAATCTCTTATACAAATAAATCAAATATTACGTACAATACTCCATTCATTTACAAATGCATAAATAATGTGCCATCTAACGCATTATGAGAGCGAACGAAGCGTGGAAAATACAGCGAATTGAATAAGGAGCTATATAATGTTTTATAAAAATTATTTGATGATAATAAATAAAATTCTCACATAATTAAATTATTATAATATGTATTCAGTGTACTTTGATACTCTCATCTAAATTTTGTTTAGCATTTATTTATGCATGCATCTATAAATAATAAATCATTTAAATTCTTCTAAAAAGGTTATTGCTTTTTCATACACAAGAAATGTAAAGTTTCGAATAATTCTTTTTTTTTTCATTAGTAACAAGGTTGAATTGTAGATTTTTACAAAAAATTGTTAAAAATTGCTGTTTCGAAATAATATCATCGAACTCACAAGTTAACGTTATATATAAGCATTATAAAATCCGTCCGCCAGTCGCGCCTAATTCTTCCTTACTACATAATAGATTTTTCGGAAAGAATTAAGGCGAGCGCGAGCTGTGTGGCGGCCTAAAAAGGCGCAAATTTGCCGTAAAAATAAATTAGAATAAATCTTGGCTCGCTCACCGGCGGAAGGAGAAGCGAATTAAGGTGCGCACTCACGGCACCGTGAAAATGCATTTCGATAGTCTGCCTCCCACCCACCCCCCTTCCTCTTCCACCACGAAAAAAAGAGAGGAAAAAAACCCAGAAAAGAAACAAAGAAAAAGCACAACTTGCATTCTCGGGAAAATTCTCGTTGCGCTCTCTGGACGTTAGCGAGACGGGCGGTGTACGGAGCGCGCACCAGAGACAGAGAGGGAGAGAGAAGCGGCGCTTTGCAGCGCAGAGACACAAATACATTTCCATAACTTTGCATACATGTTTTGATAATTGGGTGTTCGCAGAGCGGTGGGGAGAGGGGGCGGACGGGGGAGGGGGCAAAGGGACAGGAGAGAGAGAGAGAGAGAGAGAGAGTCCGCGGTGCATGCGCGCCTATTATTAACGAAGCTGCGAGAGCTGCAGGGAAGATGGGCGCGAAATATATACGAGCGCGAGAGCTGCTACGTGAAAAGGCAAGAATTAAGAGCGTCATTAATGCCGCATTGTTATGTTTCCTATATTTTGCATATTATACGCAACAAAGCATCGGGAGATTAAGTTACGGACTTTAAATAAACGTATTTTTCTTTGCGCTTTATGCTCGGACTAAAGGCAATGGTAAGCTCCTCGACAAATGCATTAGTTTGGCATTGTTTGCCTTTCAACGAAATTTTCATTAACTTTTTGAGCACGGAAAATATTGTTACAACCAACAAATACTGGTTAAGTGTGCAATCTTTTATTGATAAAATTGCTACAATAATCGTATCATGATATACTGCAAAATCTTAGGAATGACGACAATTTGAGTTTGTATTATTTATAACACATATGGATTGCTCCAACGAATTTTTATTTTCTATGAGCTTAAATATTTTGTAGCCGATAGTACGACCGCATAAAGTGAAAAAATTAGTGTGCCTCTCGCTACTAATTTTCCATAAATTAATTAAAAGATATTCATTAATCGACTGTCTGCTTAAAGGGTACAGTATCTAAGACACTTACCTTATAAGGCATAAATGTTATTTTCCACAGACTGATTCGTATTTATTGATGATTCAACAAATATATTAAACAAAAACACAATTATCTGTTTTTATTTATTATACCTAAAAACGTGTAATAAGCGGAGCATGAAATAAAAAATCGATCGAATCAATTACGAAATTTAATTCAACTTATACAGAGAATCGCAACATAAATTTTCTATACGCGCTGCAAAAAGCGCTTACAGCAAGGGGCAATAATTGTTTCACCGTTTCGTTTATTATTTAGCCCAGCGAGCCTTGATTCCACAACATTATATAAATCAAAGTTCCGCGGTAATGGAGATTTAATCTCGATGTGCACACACACAAACATATCTGTATAGAAAGTGTGTGCAAAAATGCGATCGTTAACTGGAGAAATACATGTAGCGTATATAACCTATCGCACTTTTCCACAAACCTACAGGATACACTGCACATATACGCCCACGCGTATATGTACGCAGACTCAAGATATAGGTATCATGCGCAACGACGTCGTAAATTCCAAAATACTTTTTTAAGAGACGCGCTTACTTTCTTACTATTCAGTCTTTTTCCATATCTTCTTAGCTGTTAGTCGGAAAATACTTTGCTAAGAAATCACGCATATATCCGCAGCAATAATCGAAAAAGTATATTAAATACGGATAGAAAAAAGTGATGTATGTCGAAGCAAGACGCGAGGCTCTCATCGAAAACCGACAAAAAGAATCAGCAAAGTTCCCGTAAATACATGTGTACATACCTGCATGCGCCTATAGATACGTGCAAGTTTCGGGACATCAGGAGAAAGAGAGATAGGAAGAAGAGAGCTGGGAGAGAAAGAAAGAGAGAGAGAGAGACGATGCAGAGTCGCGATATCGCTGGCGTTCCCGTATAATAATGCGCATGATGCAGTGCTTTCTAGCGTATTCTTGGCAACGACTTCTCTCTTTTCTGCATTTGCCCGCGGGTGGAGGAGGTGGAGGAGGAGGAGGAAAAAGAGGCGAGCGGAAAGTGGGGAAGGATAGAAAGTGTGTATAGCGTGCAGCGCGCGCGAGAGAGAGAGAGAGAGAGAGAGAGGACCGCGCACTCACACCAAGATACGCGCTCTTGCGCTACAAGAGGAAGATGTATATACGCACAAAGCGAGAAAGAGATAGATATACAGTATACAGTGCCAGCTAGGGAGAAAGAGAGAGAGAGAGAGAGAGAGAGAGAGAAGAGTGGCTGGAAGCAGGAGGAAAGAGGAGCTGCAACGGCGGTGCGGCTAGAAAAGCGGGAGACAGTGATAAGAAAAATGAGAGGAGGAGAATGATGGCGCTCGAGCCAATAAAAAAGAGAGGAATGAAAAGGAAAGGAAAATAAGAAAATGCACGAAGTAGAGAGAGAGAGAGAGAGAGAGAGAGAGAGAAATAGCTGTATGAGTTCTTGGCTGTTGTATGCTCTCCAAAAGTCTCGTATCTCTCTTCATCTGCCCTTTTTTGCGCTCCTTCGCCTCCTCCTTTTCCTCCTCCTCCTCTTTCTTTTTCTCTCACTGGCAGTAGGTCGGTATATCCGTCTCGAGCTGAATCAGGCGCTCTCCTCCTCGAAAGCAAGACAGAGAGAGAAAGACGACGGTTTGCGTTCTGCCGACCAAAGCAAATATTTGGAGCCTCGCCACTAAAAACTCGAGCGAGCCAACAGACGAGTTGATTTGTTTCCGTACACATCGTCTCCTTCGCTCTCTCTCCCCTCTCTCTCTCTCTCACTCTCCTTCTGGCATTCTCCTTTTTCGCGAGATTCAGCTCACGAGGCAGCAGCAGCAGCACCAGCATCACCCAGCAACTCTTCCCCTTTTATACCGTTGCTCCTTTGAATTCCCCCTTTAGCGAGCGAGAGCCACTTCTAGCGCGCAAGAGAATATGAACATAAGACGATGGCTCGCTTTCCTCTGGCTCGCTCTTTATATACGCGCGCTTATCTTGTCTGTCGCTCTCTTCATTTTTTTTTATCTTTCCTAGGGGCTGCCGTATAGTCGTCGTCCTTTTCCCGTCATCGAACTCTTCCGGCGCGGCGTCGACGATGCTGAGCAAGCTTCGAGGATCGAGCCATCCCTCACCCGTTTCTTATATGCCACGAGCCTGAGACTTTCTTTCCTCCTCTTATTTTTTTTTCTGTTGCTCTCGAGCCCCCCTCGCCTTTCTCGTTCTCTCTCTCTCTCTCTCTCTCTCTCTCTCCTCTCCTCTCGAGGACACGTATTTTATGAAATGCAAATTTTTCTGTTCCCATATCTCACGCTCGGCTTTATCGAAGTCGCCTAGGGGTTGTACGCGGCGACGGTGGCGGCGGCGGCGGCGACTGCGCACATGCTTCAGACTTATTTCGCTTTATCAGCGTGACTTCTTCCTTTCCCTCGCTTTTCCCGATTTTTTTTTCTTCCATCACTCTCACTCTTGTGCGAGGCTTTGTTTGGGTTCGTTGGCTTGTCTGAATTTAAGGGCTTCAGTTGTCGATTATCAGGGAATAGTCTTGGTTTACGATTTTTCATGCTGCAAATTTTTTAAATACAATATTTTTTTACGCAAAATTATTTAAAGTGTAAAAAGTAGTGACTTGACATGACCTTTTTAAATAATTTAAATTTATTTTTGACAAGTTTCACGACTGCTCCTGCTTTGATTTCTATATCTAGAACGTACAAACATTGATTCAACCCATTATTTGGAAAGAAAACAGTGACGCGAGAAAACATTGCGAGCGCTGATTATAAATTTAGATTATATCCACCAAAAATTGCACCAGGAATATAAATTCGTACGAGGAAAAGTCTTCCCAATAATAAGTCTATTTCCATTGCGAAATAAAACGAACACGCTAAATGAAGTTTTTGGTTCCATTGAGAGTTTATATCTGGAATAACGGAATTTCCGTCATTTCGCGGAAATGGCACGGACAAAAGAAAGAAGAAGAAGCGTAGTAGAGAAAAGAAGAAAACGACCTCTTTGATCAGTGTCTTAGATCATTCGACGTAAACGATGCTCCGCTCGCTCGCGCACGCGCGCGCAAAGCACTCGAGTACTCGACTCTTACACTAGGCACAGAAAAACAAGGAGGAAGAGGCGTCTATACGGATAGTTAGCCTTGGTGCGTTCGTGCGCAGCGCATGAAATTAATTAGTTAATTAAGCCCCGTGCGACGTTGTATCCATCCAATTAAATATCACGGCGGTCGCGGCGGCGGCGCGTTGGCTACTGCTTCGCGAGCAAACGGTTGCACACGCTTTCGCGTCGCTTTTAACACCGACCATTGCCAACTATATAAAGTTTTCCCTTTCTTGCCGCCTCGCTTTGCTTAGACTTATAAAGTGTCCGAAAACCGCTTTCTTGTTAAACTATCATCGATTTGCTTAATTCTTTATTTTATTCTAATACCAGATGATTTTTCAGTTGTCGAGTCATAATATATACAAACAGTTTTACAAATAGATCTATTTACGTGATATTAACAGGATACAGTTATTGAATGAATATTCAAAACATATAAAACCTGTATCATATATATATGAAAAGTGTACTGTAAACATTTTTGCGCAACATTTCCTTTCACTAGTTCTGTATCAACTCTGTACATAAAAAAATCTTTTAAAAATTCGCGAAAGAACAGTACTTACCGTAATTCTTTATAAGCGATGTTCACGGAATGGAATCCCGGCATGTACATTAGCACCTTTGTACCCCCCCTCCCCCCCTCCCCGCTATTGGTACATGCCGCACGATGAGCTAACGAACCGATTAACGTGTACAGTGTCCTGGCTATTTTTTCTAAAGGCTTTTTTTACACGCATGACCCTTGACGCTTCGCTGGATACACTGTATCTCCTTCTACTCTCATAATTCCCATCTCATATAATATGTCGAGACGTGAGTTACGGCGCGATAGGCTCCGAAAGATGATAACGAATCGTAGCTGCCCTTTTTTTCAACACTTTGCCTCGACGTCGTCAAAGACGAGACGTTAATGATTTTCCGCTTTTTTGTGTGATTCGATTCTCGCAACTAGATGCTGATTCTACTCTGGACGTTTTAATTTTTGCAAATCGGTTCAGTTGCAGTTAACGTTAAATAACAAAAGTTTAGGGTGTATGTAAGTCTTTGGTATTGTCTTAAAATGTTTTATGAGTAAGGAATATATTTGTTAATCGTTTTTTCCAAATTTTATTTCGTAATTAAATTTGGATTCAGTACTTTCCATTCATGGAGCCATTATTTGTATTTTATTACTTGTCTGATCTAACTGACTGTTTCTACTTGCAATACTGGGATAATTCTTTAATTTATAAAATATAATTGTGTGTGAATTTAATTTTGCATCGCCATCCTAAACTTTCATCAGCCAACTAAATATTTCATGTATGGAGTATGTCGACAATGTGAACATGATTCCTCAAGTGATTTCGAGTTTTACATCACATGGAATGTTGTTTACAAATATAACTAGATCGATATAACTTTTATATACAAATGACGAATTATATATAATATTAATATAAAAAAGAGAATTTTACTTTCTAAAGTATAGTAAAACTATCTCTCCACAAATAAGATTTTCCATCGGTTATTATGTGCAAAAGCCAAAGCCCACTCATAGACATCGCAATGACAAAAAATAATCTTCACCTACACAGTTTGAAAAGAAAGCATAAAGTTAAAACCGAGCGATTAGCTATAGACGGTGATACCAAATATTCTCCTCGCAACAAATCTCCGTCGATTAGCAGCGGCACAGCGACTGACCCGTTGGTACACTATAGCCCTCCTCGCAAACTGCATGCAGCATCGCCATGCACTCACTCTTCTCTGTCCCCCGTAAAATTCGATTCGTGCGAGAAAGGACGAAACGCGGCGTGGCGCAGCAAGCGAAATAAAAAAAAGTGCTACCGCTTGTCGCTGCGAAGCGTGAAGAGACGTACACGCGTATATATATATATATAAAAAGGGTCGGCGCTGGGCTCGCGCGCGCATGTGCACCGCTCTCTGCGGGTATAAAGCGGAGCAAACGGCCGGTACACACACACACAGAGCGAAAGTGTGTGTGAGAGAGAGAGAGAGAATCGTCGGAGCGATTTGTCCCGTCTGTTAATTAGTGAAAAAACGGAGTATGAATCTCGAGCGATCGTATATTACCGCGGCCCGTAATGGATGGGATTACAGCTGCTGTGTTAAATTAAACCGAGAGCGGCCTCTCGCTTTCTCTCTTTCTCTCTCTCTCTCTCTCGCTCTCTCGCGCTACCTATATCTACATACCATGGTGTACAGAGAGAGAGAGAGAGAGAGAGAGAGAGAGAGAGAGAGGGGGGGGGGAGAGGGAGAGTGTTAGTCGCTGGCTCGCGCTTCCCCTTTCTGTATGTATACATATAACGTGTGTAGCCGATGTACAGTGGATATACAGTTAGCTATGCGCGCCGCGCTACCGTCGCATGAGGAGAGAGAGAGAGAGAGAGTGAGAGAACTCTGTGGCCCGTTCTCTCCCAGCCCCGCGTTCTCGCGAAGTGGCCTCCAAGTGGAGAAAAGCCGCAAAGCATGGGCTCCGCGGCTCATTCTGCTTCTCTTTCTCTCTCCTCACTCCTTAATTGTCTCCTTTCGCGTGCGCCTTCTGCCTTCGCGGACGATTCAATCCCAGTGATTGTCTGTCGATTGCCTCTCCCTCTCTCTTATTCTCGGACCCTGCCTCTGTCTCTCCTTCGCTCTGGGTACGCAAGGTTTTTTTCTCGCATCTCCGTCTTTTATATGGTCGGCAGTTTCTCTTCGCGCCGCGACCGTTGACCCACAATGAATTGTCCTTAGCCCACCATCCCGATTGCGTAATGGAATTTTATTATCGCTTTGATTGTTTTATGTAAGATATATTTGGGTTATATAAATTAACTCTAGTCAGTTTCTATACGGATATTAATCGTTCTAGTTTAGGGGTACTAATACAAGTGTATGTTTTTCGCGTAAAAAAAATTATTTATCACGAATGTAATTCTATACAAGTCCAGTACAAACAGCCATAATAACAATCATAATTCATTACTATACGAAATCTGCAATCTAAACTCCTTGTCTCGTATACCATTGTGTCCAAAAATAATGGCTTTCCTAAATGATGATTTCGCCTCAACGGAATCTTAATCAGCCGATATTTTTCTTCCACGCAGCCACACTTATAATCAGGAAACTCTCTCAGTATTAAAACAACAATGAACTACAGCCC
>UELV01092108.1:0-10119 GCA_900490015.1 Megastigmus stigmatizans
GAGAGAGAGAGAGAGAGAGAGAGAGAGAGAGAGAGAGAGAGAGAGGAGGCGAGAGAGAAGGGAGCGGATGGATATTCAGGCTTGGGGAATCCAACGACTACTCGCTTCGCTAGAGCTTCAGATTCCGAATGCTCTCCCTCGGCTATAAAATGCCCGAGCACCAGAATATTTCCACGTGATAGTTAGAGAGGAAGATAGAAAATTTTCACCTTTTTTTTCGCTCGTAGTCCTTTGCCTCCATTTTCTGGCAGTTGGTGACTGGTTTTTTTTGCGGTATCGATTCCCCACTGCGTGCGAGATTTGGGAAATGGATTTTACGAGGACTTGACCTAGCTCTTTTTTTATTCTTTTCTTCCAAGAGAGAGCTAATGCGTGCACAGTGGGGAGAATTCTGCGTATATATTCCCTGTTTACGGCCAGGACCTTTCTTTTTTGTGAATATTATTGATGGCGGGTACAGATTACTGGATCTGCTGCGGAAGGGAGTGAAAAAAGAAGTCTACAAATTAGAGATCTGTATTTTATGTCAATTTAATTGGGATACTTTTGCACTCGTTATCTATAAAGGTATACTATAAGGAACGTTAAATAATTTTATTTTTAATTGTGAATATAAAATTGATTTATCACATTTACCGAACATATATAATTAACAATCAAATAAACGCCCCCGCATTGAGATAGAAATGTCCCTGATCCATTGTAAACAGTATATAGTACCAAGAAATACCACGAAGACCGAAAGGTCGAAATTTGAAATTCGACGAGCTGCGTGGGTATAGAGCAAATCCGTGAGCGCAGTTGTCGCGCTTGTAAACACAAATGAGTATTATGCCGGGACCGGGCGGTGTGGCAGTGAGGAAATCTCCCTCTTAGTCATACGTCGCTCGTAAAGGCCGTGAACCGGCAGCAGTAGCAGCGCGAGGCCATGCGACGACGAGCAGATCCGATCGCAGATCCCCGAAGCTGCAGGAGCAGCAGCAGCAGCAGCAGCGTCGTAAAAGCTTTCCAGTCTACGGATATATCTCGGAGGCGTGTGAGAATCTCTCGCCGAACGGCTTGGCTACCGATGATAATAGGCGAATTTTAAATTTACGATGGACACCTAGCAGATCGGATATCTTTGGTGTACAGACGTCTACTCTATTTGGCGAACGGGGCTTGGGCTATAAAGTAGCACTGATTTTTCGGGACTTAGATTGGAGTGCAGATGATGATTTTATCTATAGGTTCGTTGTTTTGTTTATGAGAGTGATATTATATAGACACAGGGATTTTGGGGAATGATGTTGAGTTTGCGCATATAGGAAGGTTGTGTACAAGATCCATTATAGGAACACGTCACATCAATGTTGTTACATGAGATTAAAAGGGAAGTCCTTGGGGATCAGAAACCTATTTGCATTAATAATCTATTCCTTTTTTTTTTAATTTCATCATGCAAATACGGAATTGTGTATGAAGGTTTGGAGGTTCGTCGAATGAGAATTTTCCAATTTCGTTGCACAATTCAAAATTTAATCCGAGAATCCTCTTCATCCGCACATTTTTACAAAGCAGATATAGTATATCGTATTATAATTTTCAAATTAAAGCCAGTCATATGCATATCACACAATTTCCTTTGTCACCCTTCTTCACTAAGTATTGATTGCTAAACTGTATAGATGCATAATTAATTAGAATCTGCTCTTCAATTACATAACGTTCCAAAATCATTCATGCTATTACCACAACATCTTCAAATTGACTCGATTAAACTTCCCCTTTCCGCCTGCACATTTCCCCCACGAATGTCACAAAAATCACGAGAAGTAATCTCTCAACATTCCGCTCACAGTTTCAGCATTCACTTAGTAACTCATCACAGTACTCCATCGCAATATTCCATGCAGCCTGCGAGACCCTCGATCTCGCAAGCATCTCTTCCCCCGTCCGTAAAGCATTAACGAGGAGAACGAGCGAGAGAGCCGCGAATGTCCGCAGCGGGGCCGTCCCTTATAAGCGCTCGAAAATTTTTTCCTCCCTGCGCGCGCAGTTGCTGCTACGGGGCAAACTTGCGGCACAGGAAATCGGCTCTCAGCAATTTAGATATACCCTCGCTCGCGCGCGCGCGCGCACTTCTCGAAACTTGGAGAATATCGGCGGCATATAAACGCCGCGCGTATAACGCAAAGTCCAAGATCGTTAGTATTCAGGTGGCGTGTTTAATGCCGAAGTTTCGCAGAGAGGGCGGGAGGAGCCGAATGCATACGTATATACGTGAAGACGCTTCTCTCTCTCTCTCTCTCTCTCTCTCTCTCTCTATACCTCGATAACCACTAACGAGTAAACAACGGCCGGTTTCGAGGATCCTACGAAGCACTTGGGTTTACAGCTTCACCTCTCCCCACCTCCCTTACCCCACCCTTTTACTCTCTCTGCCTTCTCGAGTGGCTTGAGTCAGCGGAATCTTGATAAGACGGGGGAAAATGCGCGGACGGTGTGGCACAGCATGACTGGGCTCTCTCTCTCACTCTGTGTGTGTGTGAGAGAGAGAGAAAGAGAGAAGGGACGATGTGAGAAACTCGCCGGTGCGTAAGATGGATCGTCCCCCGTGTGTCGGGGAAGCCCGAGAGTTGAAGTGCGCTTTTAATTGCGCTCGAGACGCGGGGGCCGACCCTGCAAGCTCAAGCCTTCCGCCCCTCTCTTTTTTTTTCATTTAAGGGATGAGCATACGTCGAGTGACGCATGGACTTTTGACTCGGAGCTTTTAGCTTCCGAGATTGTGAGCGAAAGTGGGGTTTTTATATACGTTTCCTGAGTTTGTTCCTTTCAGTGGTGCATAGTGACAGATTCTTGTAATGAAATGCGCGTGGGTAATTTGCGATGTTCTTCATTAAATATTGCAGTAGCCCTTATAATCCACAGATTTTCGTTGCTTTTGATGGTGCGTTAGAAATGATAATTGTTTAATTATCATATCAATTGTGTACTAAATATATAAAAGATATTACAAATGGCGATAATTATGTATTAAATTATAATACTGATTGGTTAAACATAATTGATGACTTTGTTCAATATGTTGAATATGGATTCAATCGTTAATTATGATAAGTGGATACTAATGTAAAATTTAAATTATTTTCACAATATATGCCATAGTAGCTTTAATTGCACATTCTTGTAATCGCAAAAAATTAATGCACTCAACATTCCTTTTAATAAAGAGATATTACAGTGTGCCAAGAGCTTTTTCGACAGTATGGGATTTTCATTAGAACAGAATATGATTATGAGGATATCAAGTAAATGACTTGTGCGAATAATGGAAAATTGATAATTTACATTTTGTAACATTAAATGCGTATAATTTTACATCAGTATCGTTAAAATAAAATGAAAAGCCATCACACAATTTGAATACGAAAAGCATATGAACACAATATCAAATTATTATAAATTTCATGCCTTCTATAAACATTTTTGTTCTATTTAAAATACTCGAATTAATTGTATTACATACACCACAGTCTCACTTCTAATCAAGATATTACAACTGTAAATGAATTCCTTATCGCACGCAAACAGCGAATTAATCTGATGACGAAAAAGCTCAGACAGCTGCTCGATCGATTTCATAAACCTAACAAAAGAAGAAGAATAAAACAAAGAAGAGAGTCTACAAAGCGGAAAAGTAACTAATCGACACGCATTGCGGAAAGAAGAAAAAGCTTACCGAGTGGTAAAGAGCTCCGTCCGAATCGTCGATTACTTAGCAGCGGCGGCGAAGATGTACTCGCGGACGGCCCCGGGAAAGCCCGCACTAAAGATGTTTCTCCTCCTCCTCGACACACAACACATTTTACGCCCGACGTCCCTTTCATTGCGCGCGGCTAATACCGCAGCGATTTTTATATATTTATCTTCCGTGCCGACCCTCAATTATTTTTCTCCTCTCATCAACTCTTTTCTCTCTCTCTCTCTCTCTTTCTCTCTGCCCGAGAGAGCTTTTATGTATCTTCGCTCAGTTCCGAATGCTGTTCTATTTAAACTTCCGACTCTCCCGGCGACGTGTACAGAGCGTTTACTCGTCGAATTTCCTTTCGACTTACTTCTTCTTCTTCTTCTTCTTTTTCTTTGCTTCTTCGGACTGCTTTGATTTCTTTTCCATTCTCTTGGCTCGCTTCTTATGTACGGCGAAAGCCACGAGCTTTTCTTAATTTCCTTTTGTCAGTCTTGTGCAGCACACCGAGTTCGTTTAGCCGAGGGGTTTGTTCGATTGACTCGCCCGAGAGAGATGGTTTGTTGTATAATGTAGACTTGTAGCGAGAGGAAAAATATTGTTAGAAAATCTTGAGCTCTCGATGTTCTCGGATAGGAGAGAAAACTGTGCAGTTACAAGAAGTGTTTAGTTTAACGTAATTTATTCAGTCGCGTTTTGCATAAAATCTTAGAGGGTTGTTGTGCATTAATAATTAGTTTGTGCTTGATGTTTACATGCATGTTAATATGATCCAAAGGGATTAGGCTAATACACAAATTTAAATATAATAAATGATTTTAGATTTTTATTGGTTTTTCTAATATTGATTGAAGTATTCCAACTGATTGTTGAGCATGAAAATCAAGCATTACAATAAATCTTTTTATGGCCTTGAAATTTGATAATAATGATTAAGACTATAATGACTTTTCGGTTATCTTAAGCTAAGTAAAAGTGTTGTAGTTACTATCATCGCCTGTAAATCTTGCACCTTCTAATATACCTAACAATATTCATTTTTATTGACTGTTTAATATTATATTATAATTTAAAAGATCGAGTACCAAAACTTTAGATGTATGTATTGTTATTTAAGATTGTAACGAAATGATTTTAAAATCACATTATTATTTCAAGTTAAAGCAGATATACAACAAAATTTTAAATTATTTTTTTACTTACGGTGTATGTCGTGATCCCTGATTAAACAATATTTCCATTATTATTTTTCTCTTCCTTAACAAGTTTGTTATAGGTATTTTTTTTTCACGTCACAGAATTTATTTTACACAAAAATTTTCACTGCCTTTGGCAAACAAATTCAATTTAAAATTTAAAATTTAAATTAAAATCGACTCATAACCGAACAAAACTCAGGCATAGCTGTACGTAAATACAAGATCAATTAATGAAGAATTTATAAAACAATATTTGATATACTTAAACTAAAATATTATCTTTTAAATGTACTCTGAGTAAATTAACGAGAAAGAATAAAATTATTATTAAATCACTATATAAAATAGTAAGAATTTACTTCTATATCTTCATTCCGATAGTCGGATCTAATTTCTTAAAGAATAAGTATATAATGTTGTTAGTTTCATAATTAAATAAAAAAAATTTGCAAAATATATAACACACTTTACGTTAACGCAAATTAAATATCCGCATACAATACACTCGTCCAAACTAAAGCTTTTCTCAAAGCTCATACGTCTTCAATCCAAATTCCAAAACTTAACTTTTCAGCTCTGCGGCAGCACCAAAGATTTGTGCTCGGCAATACATCGTCCCAGAAGCAGCAGCAGCTCCAGTAGTAGCCCAGGAGAGAGAGAGAGAGAGAGAGAGAGAGATCCCCGAGTCCACTTTATAATTAGTCGAAACAGGAGACGTAGAAAATGGACTTGTGCTCCTCTCTCTCTCCCTCTCTCGCTTATCTAGCTGGCAGATCGTTCCAATTAAGCTGGCCCTCGAGCAATCTCGCAATGCACGCGTGTACTCGTCCTCCCCCTCCCCTCCCCTCCACCCCAGTACCAAGTTTCAAGGTTATATGTCGCTCTGCTCTGCTCACCCACCATTTCTGCACACTCGCGAATTAATGTAAATAGCGATGCGAAGTTTCGGGCGCGATGTTTCGACAAATAAGAGGCGCGCCGGCTCGGACGTGATTTAATGTTATACGTCACCGGCAGTGCCGCCTTTAATTGTTGCCTTCGATTAATTACTTCTGTTTATTAGGGTTGGGGCCGCAGTGTGTTAGAGCTTGATTGCTTTTTGTTTCTTATTCTGCGAGGTTTTGCGGGGCTTTGCGGTTCGGCGATCATCGACGAGATGCTCAATGCTCGTTATAGAGTGGTAGGAGCAGAATATTGTATTAATCGCGCCAAATTGAAAGAGGCTCCAGAGCTTCTTGACGGAAATCGATTCACATTATGCTGTAGAAATTATTCTTGAAGGCGCATCTGGAAGGAGGTGTATAGGTTCACTATAAAAAACATAAAACTAAAATAAAAGGATTATCTTTCCATTATAGTCATAGCTATGATGTATCATTAATCGAACTAGGAAAAATGTTGATAAGAAATTTGCGGTGAAAATAGTCGATGAAGAAATTATTGGTTGAATAATTAGGGAATTCATAATCGCATAAAAAATAAAAATGTTGAAAGCAGAGTAAAAACTATAAAAATGCTCGAATAAAGAAAATAAAATTCAAAGAAGCCATGTACGGCAAACTTAATAACACGTGTATGAAAAATCACGACAAAAAGGGCCATTATCCTCTTAGACTTTAATAAAATATCAGTTTCCCTTTCACAGTCCCTTTTTAGCCACTTATTTCATTACCAAACCCTCTGTCGCTCGGCGCACAGAAAAATGGCCAAGAAACGAAGCTTCGTTCGCCGCCTCCCTACCCCACGCAAAATTCCTCCTCTACTAGAGTTGCGAAAAATCAGCGAAAGAGACGAGATTTGCGCTCGACAAAGCGAAAAGAGAGAGTAGAATAATACCATTTCCACCAATCTCGCCCATTTCGGTCCAGGGCGCGTGTGTCGGCCGTGTGGTGCGTTAGCGAATTACTTTCTCGCCGTCGCTGTTGCTGCTGCTGCTGCTTTTTTTTTGTTCGTTGTGGGGTGCGCAAGTTCCCTGATGCCAACGAGAGGAGGAGGGCAAAGGCTAACGCGATTTCTCTTTATTTCTACCCGCGTCGTCGTCGTCTACGTCGTCGTTGTCGCATTTTCCCGAATGCCGCAATTCCATTTTCCCGCGCACCGCGAATCAATGCTGGCGCGTCGCTCTCTGCTGCGACTCGTCAAAACCTTTGCCTCTGTTGCTACGGTCTTTCTTTTTTTTTTTTTTTTATTATTTTCTGCGTTTCTTTCTGCCGAACTGGAAAGTGCACTTTACGATGGTCTCTGTAACGCGCGTATGGACTTGATGAAGTTTTTTTCACTCGCTAATCCAGTTTGTTTCAACGAATTGCGGAGGACGCTGCGAATAATAAGCGCGCGGTCCTTTCATTTATTTGTTTGTATTTGCGTGATGAATTTTTAGAATTAAAAGTCAATTGAATCGTAGTCTTAATAGGATTGATGCACTTTATTTTTGTAAGGTTTTTACAGCGTATTTGATTGAATGACATGTTTCGAATTCGGGAAATTTTGTGAATTCCACCTTTATGCAGATGCTTATTAATATTAAAGTGAAGACGCAATGAATTTATTTCTCGAACCATCAAATTTATTTAAAAAAAGTATAATAGAATAACAAGAAAGAATATATGTTAACTTTAAATTATCTACTTAACATTAACGTTAAGTATAGACATACGCATTATTCACTTAAATACACACACATATATATTTACCGATTAATTAACTGCGTACCGAATTTATAGCCAGTAAATAACGCAAAAAAGCATGCATTTTAATTTAATACGTATAGCGCAAAAAAAAGAAATACTCATTAATAATAATGCAGGAATTAGCGGCTTATTTATTTATTGTCGAAAAGTTGGGGGAGAGGAGCGAAATAAAACAGCAGGAGAGAGCGTTCATATACCCGTGAAAAATAATATTTTAATCAGTACCTCCATAACAGTCGCTGCACTATGAACTTCCACGAGAGTCTGCAGTCCTCTCTCTCTCTCTCTCTCTCTCTCTCTCTCTCTCTCTCTCTCTCTCTCTCTAACGTAACGAAAACAAGAGGCGCCGAGGGATGAGGAGAAAACAGACCTACATATATACAGAGAGCAAGAGAAGGACGGAATAACGTTAATTTGCATGGGAAATACAGAAACAAATTACACGCTTCTGCGCCTCTCCTCTCTCATAATATCGTTACGAGCGTGTGCGCGTGGAAGGACAGGCAAAAATAAAGAGCGAATCGTGCTCGCGCCCGGCGACTCGAGCTGTGCTTTTTTCTTTTTCTTTTTAAAAAGCATTAAAGTAGATGCACTCGAGGTATAGTCAGCCGTTGGGTATGGTTTTCGTTGCTGATAAGGACGCGTCTAGCTTTAATTCGTTATCGGAGCATTACAGACTTGCGCGGAGTTTATATATACCCGGCCCTCCAGCCATTACTTGAGCGGGAGAAAAGAATAGCCGGCGTTATAACGAGCCAATCCTGGATGATTCTATTTTATGTGAATGGCTACCTAAGCTGAGTGGTCTTATAGTGAGCAGAGTTTGTTTTAATTAAGATTACCGTGAATTGTATACCGTTAAATTCTTTGTAATTGGATACAAGTAGATGAAAAACGAAAGAATCGTTGTCGATAATAATTGACTCGAAGAGGAGTGTTCGTAATACACTTGGAGCATTGACAACGAAGCTAAAACAGTGTTTTTCGATGCAGTGGGAGTAAAGTCGTATTTAACTCCTAATGTACACCGATATTGAAAAATACAATTTTACGCCTTCAACATCGAAAAATAATGTTCGCACCTACATACAATCGGGCATAAAAATTTTGCAACTTTGCGTGATCCTCTCCTCCCTTCCGCCGAGCTACTAATTTCAGTAAACGATTGCAGATTTGTGTAAAGTTATCTGATGATTTTATAGAAATTAAAGAGAAATTCTAAAACTCGTTAATACGTAGTTTTAATAAGTTGATTGAATATATTATAATTTAGAATGATACTTAAAATTAATAAAAATTTTAGTTATTCGTCGAAATGGATTATTTATATAAATTGTTTATAGTTATTATCAGCAACATCAGTACTTTTTTGCATGTTATTACGCAGTATTTCGAAATCCAATATATTAATTAGACATAAAAGATGAAAGGATGACAATGGAATTTTGAATTATGACATTTCCTGATATGTACTGTGGTTAATCACGTCTGTTACATGTTTGATATATATGCCTGGAATTAGAATGGGAAATGCGGGTCGTATTAGAAATGTCAGGAAAATGGGGTTCCGAAATTAAATTTCGCGCAGAACTCATTCCGACCGTTACATTTGTGAATGACGGTATCGATTATCATATATCACAGCTAATTGGTATCTGACATTGATACGTTAATAGCGGATTATTACACTTGGATATTCGTAAAGCTTCAAGACTTGAATGATTGCATTCTTTTATGCATATCATTAAGTTCTCCGTTAAATTCTAGTGTACAAAAGTGCAGTCTTAACTGGGATCAATTTACATTAAACTAAACCTTAATTTTATTTGATTTAATAAAGAGAACATTGAAAAATTTCAATGAGTATCAGCTTTGAATTTACGTTTAGAACATGAAGAAGCTGCCTCGAATTTAGCGAAATTCGTGTCTATTAAAGCACCCCGAAAGTAGCACCATAAAGCAACAAAAAAAAAAGAGTCAAGCAGAAAATTCACAATTCAAGCATCTCTCGCCCCCTCTCTAACACAGTAACACATAGTCCCCATAGAAGACTGAAATACGTGGAAGGCTGTTCCTTTATTCGCCGCCGCCGCCATTATGCTCCAGTCTTTCTACGCGAAACTGCACCGTCTCCCACCTCTCCCCTGCGAGTGGGAGGGAGAGAGAGAGAAAATAGTCACTTAAACGTAGGAAACTAACTCGGTCGGGGGGTTTTCTAAGCGTACGGAGAACCGACGCTCGCCTTTTCGTCTGCTCTGCGGAAATATATGAAAGCGACAATGCCTATATGTGGCAGGAGAGCGCCGTTTTGTACGATGCCGCCTTATATTATGCCCAGCAGCTCTCGGCTCGCTTTTTCGGTTATACGCGCTACAGCGTCCCCAGGTACCTGCCTCGATTTAAAAGGCTGCACTTGCGCGTTAACGCCCACTTCAAAATAAGCCTTATATATGCCTGTCGACACGGTAATGTATACGGGTCTCTCTCTCTCTCTCTCTCTCTC
>UELV01092113.1:7050-27744 GCA_900490015.1 Megastigmus stigmatizans
TATATATATATATATATATATATACACAGAGATAGAACCGCCTATATCTCTCACCTTTTGCTTTTGTTGCGGAGAAAGTATGCATATCTATATCTTTGCCTCTCTGTGGGTAGATTGTATATAGGGAGCGTTACGCGCCGATGCACCCCTGACGATTTACTCGGTAATTTTGTTAAATTTTACTGGATATATATATGCAGGTACAATAGCTCTTTCTCGCACTGCGCAATTCTTCCCTTTGTTTCAGGATACACACGTATATATATATATATATAATGGCTATATGTGCAGGACGAGCGCGTGTCTATTTTGCTTTTGTTTCGCGACGCGCGAGCGAGAGCATCAGCTTGGCTTTGCTTATGGACTTGCGACGTTATCGGTTTCGGGCAAATAATTGTTACGACTCATCTCTTTTTTTCCTAGCGCTTATACATACTTGTATACACAGGTTATATACACACTGCCTAGCCTTCTATATATATATGCTCGCAGAAAGGCTCGTTTAGAGAGATTACTCTCTCTCTCTCTCTCTCTCTCTCTCCCTCTTTCAAGTATCTATCTCTCTCCCTTTCGCAAATCTTTCTTTTATTCAGCGATTCTTTTTGGTCCCGCTTCTCCAACCCTTGTGTCTTAAGCATTCTTTCCCTCCTGTTCCTTTTTAATGAAATGTATGCTATATACGTCGCATAATGAAAGGAGAGAGAGAGAGAGAGAGAGAGAGAGAGAGAGAGAGAGAGAAGAGAGAGCGAAAGAAAGAGTAGTTTAGCGTATGCACGCTGATAAGGAAATAATTGAGTTTCGTTTGTTTTGCCCGGCCTCGGCTAGAGACAGTGTGTACGTAGAGTGTGTGCACCTATATATATATATTTGGGTGTACGTGCGCGCGAGTTTTGATAATTTCCTGGAGATAATCCGCGCGAGCGACGCGGAGGAGAGGAGAAAACGAAGATTATGCTCTTTGTCCCGCCTCTGCTACGGACGCGAGGAGACCCGGGAAAATTGTTATAGGTACTTAGCCGTTGCGAGAGCGCGAGGATTTTTGAATTCGGGGGAGACCGAAGCAAGCCGAGGGATGGCATTGTAACGGGAGTTGCACTTTTGAATGGATTTTTTTTTCCAGGAGGGTAAATAAGCGACGGACGGATGATTTCGACGCTATCGCAAAATTAGAGTGCGGCGCTGATGTTGGCTCTCGGGGCTAAATTGCGAGCGTTCCTCGTTTCGAACTATGGTTATTGCGTGTGCGAGGGATGGAAATTTTTCGAGGTTTGCGGAAACCGTAAAAGTTTATGCTTCGGGTGATTGTGAAAGTCGCGATGGGAAATCGCGTGTACAGTTAGCGGGAAATTCAGAAAAATCTGTTTATGCGCGCTTCTGTTACTGCTTTCCTGATGTTATTGATGTAAATATTAAAATTAAAGTATTTTCATCCATTTTATACTTCATAATTTAGTCGACGTTTTATTGGATACAAATAGACATGTAGTAAATTAACTGGTTGTGAATAAAGTTAAGTAAATATATGAAAAACATCAAGTCGATGCTAATGAAATACAAGTGGAAAGAGTGCGAGTACAGTCAGACATGTATTCGGATTAGAGTTCGGTCAATCTTTTCCTCAAAGTGACTCTTTTAAATAACGAAACAAGTTTATACAAATTTTCAAAATCTAAGTTTATTTCAAATTCCAGAAAAAATCTTCTCTCTAAGTATCGTGATTTTGGGGTTAAAATAATTTTTCTACCTACGTTGAGATCCTCAAATTTCGATTTCCAATATTCTGGAATATCAAGTTCGAAACTATGAACGTTAACAATTCAAGCCACTCTCTTATATCTTTCACATCTCCAAATGCGTATGACAATTCTTTTATTCAAGTCGAGAGCGTTCATGTACAAAGAGTGGCGATGCAATCTACCACAAGATGCCGAGACAAAACAAAATAAAACAAACACAAAGAAAAAAAACGAAAAGAGATTACCATCGTGTGCTCAAAGTTTCAAAGAAACCGAAAGAAAATCAAACCAGAAACAAGCAAAACAAAACAGAACAAAAAAAATAGAAAACAAAAAAAAAAGATAAAACAAATCCCATCGACGCCATTGAGAAATGACTGATTTGTAAAGAGGGGCTCTGTTGTTTTTGCCCTTAGATGGGCCGGCCATTGTCCGGGTAAACCTGTTTGTGCGAAGCATTGCCACAATAAGTGACATCAAGATGGTAAGTATTAAATGCCAAGCAAGCAGACTGAAAAACAGAAATAAATTAAAGTAAAAGATTGAGAAAAGCATTAAAAAAAACATTGTACAATAATTATGTCAAAGTAAGCGAATGCCTATTTATTATAATTTCGTTTATTTTTTACAAAAAAAAAAAAAAAAAAAAGAAAAAGAAACAAATCATACTTACGTTGAAATAAGCAATTCTTATGCAAAGCAAAAACAGCACTCCGACGTCTCTCGACAGCATTACATATATATATTAGCGCGGAATTGAGTTTTGTTCATTACATTGCCCGTGTTATTACTGTTTTGTTCTCTTATCTGTGCCTCCCATACATTATTATCATTATTATTACATATATATATATTATCAGCATCGTACATGATCGCAATTATTTACATATAATATATTATATATACAGTAGGCGCAATAGCGTATATTATCTTTTATATACAAATATCCCCTTAGGGTGTAGCGCATACATATTGTATTTAATTATTTTTTTTTTGTTTTCTATACCAATATTCATTTGATTTTCCATTATAATGAGATGATGAGTCGACTGAGCTAAGCAACAGTTGCACAACAAACACGCACGCAAACCCTCAAACATTCGCAAACACTCAAGCACATCAAGCAAAAAAAATAAAGAAAGAGAGAAAGTAGAACCGTAAGCATAAAGACACGCGATGTCATGTAATAAAAAATAAAAACAAGAGTATGAACCATGGAAAAAAACAGCAGCTGTGCTCGGAGACTCGATTCTTTCTCCCTTTCTTTCACACACATATTCACTACACCTCTCGTTATAACTACACCAATTGCCAATCACTTCTTTCGTTGCCTCCTTATTTCGTTTTGGTTTATTCTTTTACAACAAACACACTCGTACACACAATTTTTTCATGCCTACATCACACTCAAGCTTCATGTATACTTAACATTCTCATACAGACGCACTCACACACACACACACACACATTTACTATTCTATATATACACATATATGCCACACATTATATACATAATTATATATATATATATTATACATCCCAATTAATTATACCTTGACCTAGCATACTTAGAATATAGAAGCAGGCATGCGGCATTCCAAGCTTGTTTTATTGAATACCAAAATATAATAATGTATTACAACAAATTAAGAGACCAAGGAAAGGGAAAGCAAAAGAGTATAGCATTACAAGTCGAGCACGCTTCTAACGAAAGGGAGTGGATCGGTATAATATTTTTCTACAAGACACATATAGCGAGCGCCGAAAAGGATTTCTCCCAACAATATATATATATATATATATATATATACAACACCGCACAAAGCACGACACCGCCAATATACATACACACATGGATAGGGAGCTATGGATGCATCCCTCGTGCACTACATTATACATCGGCGCAGCAGCGCATTCTAGCGTATAAGCATCCAATTACTCAAGGCACGCGCGCATCGGCCGTGCGGGTTGATGTTAATCAGTAATTGAACGACGTCGCGCGCCGTTATTATTATACACTCGCACGTGTATACATTGACAGATACGCGCACACTTTTCGGCTTAGTACATATATATACGCAGCGCGAGATCCCTCGTCTCTTTGAGCACCTTAACAAGGCTTTTCTTCCGCGTTACGTCTTCTTCCAACTCTATCTCACTCCGACACGCGCGCGCACACATAACTAGACAGAGAGATCGTCTTGCTTTTGAAATCCTCGCGGCTCCTGCCGACTCGCAACACTGGCATGTATCGAGTAACGCCGGGTGACGCGCGACGACACAGGACACCCGACCGTTGTTAAGATTCTCGGCTGCTTTGCACTTTCGCGTGTGTACACCTATTTTTTTCTCTCTCTCTCTCTCTCTCTTCTCTCTGCATTTTGTATACGTAATATAAGGTTAAGAGAGAGAGAGAGAGAGAGAGGCGTTGTTACGAGTTACAGGGGATCCTTTTTTTTACGGTGCTAGCTAATGAAGATCCGGTTTTCAAGGCTCGTTACAACGGAGCGAGGGTTAATTTCGTGACAAAAGAGAGTTTGCGCGCGCTTACAGCTTCTGCGAGTATACGCGACTGGTTGACGGAACAAAATTAATTGTATACGATAATTTTATTCATTATACTGTAATATAGTTATATTTCGATAAAGTGTGTTTTCACAATTTACGAGCGACGATACTTTGTAATTTATTCTTTGTAACTTTGAAAACAGTTTGTCACTTAAAAAGGCTGAATAATATCGGTGAGTAAAAACTTTATTAAACTATTGCCTATACGCGCAATAGTGAAAATCGCTTGTAAAAAGTTCGCGAGCGCACAGGCAGAATCAATTTTGCATTAATGCCGACGTACTGTACACAACAATCGGAAAAGAAAAACATTCCCTTTCTATAGCCTGCATCTTTAAAAACACAAAACCAAGCATAAGTAAAACAAATACAGAATCCCAGGTAATGAACACTCACGTTTCGCTCAAAAGCAGCAGGTAATGCCACGCCATCACATTAATCAGCGCCCCAGAGCTATACGTATAACGCGAGTTTAACGACGCGCGCGAATGCGTGACGACACTTTCCTCGGTTTCTCGCATATGTCCGTGTGTATATATATATATACGCACACGAATTTCGCGTACACGTCTGTATATATATATATACACGCACACAGGCATGACTGCATGAGCGAAACTGGCTCGCGCGACCCTATGCCTGTTATACTTTTTTTTTCTCCAGCCGTCGTGGCCCCCTTTTTTTGCAGCTGCACTTTGCGCCGCCTCGTGCGTTCTCTACATATTCGTGCGCGTACACACACACACACACACACACACACACACACACACATGCGCGCGTAAATTCCTCTCGTCGCTGAACTATAACGAATCAGTATAATAGTTCCCTCTCTCTCTCTCTCTCTTTTCCTCTTTTGGCGCGTCGCGCTGCGTTTGTATATATACCTTCTTCGCTTTCCGCTCATTCCGATCGCCTCTTCGCCGTTAAATAGTAAAAAGCGAGAGAGGCGGGGGAGGGAATGTGTATTTCGCGTTACGTTTACACCGACCGAACAATCGCATTTAGTTGCATTGTACTACTTCGGGGGTATAAGTATTTCACGCATTGACCACCCGTTAAGAGTCCGGGTTTTAATCTCTTCTATATTTTTTTTATTTTTACGGCCATCGTCCGTGTAACGTGGAGAAAACGAGTAGCTTTTTTTTTCCTTCGGTCTCGGTATATGGCGGGTGATTTTAGTGGCGCGAGTTCGACGAACGTCGGACAGGAAAATTGGACGTGGCGCTGAAAGCGGAGTATTATGAATTATTGCTCGGTGTGCGGTGTTTTTTTTTTGTTTGCCGCGGTAAAATTACTCTCCGGCACCGTTACGAAAACGAGTTTTTAACGTTATTTTTGCAGCTAAACGACGCGCGAGATCCAGGATTGCCTGGTATTTTGCGCACACGCTTTATGCGAAACTACAAGGTAATTTACGGTCGACTGGGGTCATTTTTCAGGCGGTGTTTGGCGATAAGATTAGTATGGAAATACTAAGTATATTTATTGTCGTCTTGTGTGTATTTTAGTCTATGTAATAGTTAATGAAAAGCTATGTATAAATACAATTTTTGTGACGAGCAGACTAATTCCAACGACACGCGAGTGCATCATCACGCACAAGATCAAATAGCAATATATATAAACGTATCGATAGAATGACCGAGTGTCACGTTATTCTATGCTCTCTATAAATGAACAAGTAGTAACAGGCATGGGATAATTTCGAGTCGCATGACTTGAATTAAGTAGTAACAGATTATCAATCTTAGTTGGGAAATATACAGATTAAAAACTGGACGAATAAAGTGTAATTGCCAGTTATGGTCTGACCGAATCTAGTACGATACTACTTGATCCATTCAAAGAAGAAGACCTATCCCTTTCACAAATGATCAATATGGAAAAATAATACGTCCTTATTCTACAAAACTTCGAGAAAAATCCTTTTATGAAAAGATCGCAGTCCCTGTCCTCGATTATCAAGCGCTATTTTCCACACTCGCGAAAAAGCTCCGATAAGGCCAGAACTCGTAAATTCGAATAATTTCATCTGCAGCACCTTCTGCGCGAAATCGTAAAAACGTATATATATGCAACCCAGAAGAAATTAAATAGCTGAGCTGCGGTCGTGCAAAAGCCTGGGCAATATCGTTCGCGCGCTCCTCGGCATTCCTCATGAAATTATATTTACTACAATGTTATCGAAATAGCCCGCAGGGGGATCAATATATATATATAAAAAAAGAAGAAAAGACTCGCGTTAAAGTTCGCGCATTCTTCCATATATATAGATTAATATAAAAGGCATTCATCTCTCCTCTATATATATACCTACGCGTTCTCCCACATACAGACGCATTTCACTACTAAACTCTCAATCTCGAGAAATGCAACGGAAATGCAGTTGGAGCTCGAGCGCATCGTCGTGCGCGGTAGTAGTCGCTCGTTGCTCGTCGTCCATTGTGTGCCAGCGAGATTTTTCGGCAGGTCAAAAGTCAATTTTTTTCCCTCCCTCGCTCCTCGACTACCTCCTTTGCCTCTCTTTTACTCTCCTCTTTCTCGCGGCGAGCTGTAGAAGTCGGGTTGCGGGGGTAAGGGGCGCGAAGAATGAGAAAACGAAGAAAGAGGCCGCTCTCTCTGCCCCTCTGTTATACATGAAGAGACGGGAAATGCGGCGCACACCGAACGACTCGCAGCACTGAAATATACTTTTCGCACAAATTCGTTTTTTGAGATACGTCGTTTTTCCTATTCTTCTCAATCTCCCTCTCTCGCTTTTGTGGGTCATAAAGTGACACTGCAGCTTATCGCAACTGAATCAATTACATTTTAACGACAGCTTTACCCGTTCTGTTATGAAATCAATTATACGCATAGTACTTGTTTTCAATTACCGAAATTTCACAATCATTTCCAATTATCTTACATTATAAGGAAATCATACAAAAGATATCAAGTATATATCAAGTCCCAATTAGAGAACAGACTGTCTTTCAGTATAGTAACGGACAAGTTGAGGAATAACTTCATTACGTAACCAAAACTATCCGTAAGAATTCATCATTCTTTTATACGCTCCAGCCCAATAATTTGAAATTCAAAGCTTCGATCCCGTATATACGCATAGTCGCAATCCATTCTATTATCCCCCAGCGCGATACGTACGATCGCGAAGAGGAGAATAACCACACCCTATCGCGGGCAACTTTTCTCTCCGACGCAAAAAAAAGAAAAAAAAGGAGCCGTATACACACACACACATACGCGAGCATCAGCATCAGCAGCAGCATCGGTCCAGGAACGGAAAAAGGCAGCGATGCACTGCACACATATATAGGACTGCACCTATACCGACGTACGTAAGAGAAAGAGAGGAGAGTACCGATGCATTCGGCTGGTGCGTCCGTGACCCGGTTTTCCCCGTCCGTGCCTCGCTCGGCTATATGAATGGCTGAATATACCCGCTCTCTCGCTCTCGCCTTTATCAAAGTCGCGGCCAACGTCGTTCAGGGAGAATGGAAAGGAGGGGATGGATACGCCAGCAGCCGAGCGCGAGAGAGAAAGAGAAAGAGTGTGTGAGAGAGAGAGAGAGAGAGCAAAAAGTAGGCCACTATAGACGAGCTCGTCCGCAATCTTTCGCGCCGAATCCATCGCTCGCGACCAAGCCTCGCTCTCTTGTGCACCAGCGAATATATAGACTGCACACGTACATTTCGTCATTGAGGAAATTGAATGAGCCCTCGAAGGGAGAGAGATTTCATTAGGATGCCGTAAGTGAGCAAGAGGAGACGGACGATTTGCAGCATCGCCACTGTCCCCTCACCACCTCCGCCCATCGCTGCATTTCCTTAAGCCTGCGTTTACAACGATTTCACCACGAAGTCAGAAACTTTTCGTGTATTAGGCGTCCGATACGATTTGCCCAAAGCTGCTGCACGCTTCTTTCGATTTTTCGGGCTGATTGGCGGGGTTTTATGCTTATAGGATTGACGGTCTATATTGAAATTTCTGTCGGTTAGATTAAGTTTCATATATTGTACCGTTGATCGGGGTATAAAGGTTGTTTAATTATAGCTTAAAATTCGATGTGGTATCGTGCGCGCTGCGAATTATTTTTTATGAACTTGCGTACCTATATGAATGACGTTGATCCATGGGGGTGATAAATTTTAAAGGAGCGAGTAAAGCAGAAAATTACACTTTTTGTTCGGGTACAACGCGAAAACAAATTAGCAGCGACAGCGTTATAACATCAATTATAAGAGCGACATGCATTGACTTTGTAAATATAAAATCTCCTCTTTAATGTAAACTCATGTTTTACGCCTCCATCTAAGAGTATTACACGATATTGCTATATCGCAAGTAAATAATAGAAATAGAAGAAAATCCGAAGAATCACTTGAATTACATGCAATCTTCCTAATGTCATTGCTGCGATTGCAAAAATAGTCTATAAATCGATTAAAAAAAATCATCAATAAATCTTTAATAAGTCAGCATCCATCGCTCTTAATGAACTTTCCGTTCCTCGTTGCTGCGAGCGGGCCGATTCGATCGACTCATATCAAACCACCCATCATATATAGACGGGTAATAATCAGGCGAATTTGTCTCGGTGTCGGTCCTTTGTCGACGCGAATTGATGGCCACGACGAGTTTCTCCCGCTCGATCCGCTTACCAACCAGCTATACACGCTCGAAAGGAAATCCAATAAACGCTCGCAACAGCGGAGGAATTATATGAAAAATGCGTTATGCATATTTCGCGCGGCCCGCGAGCATATAACGAGCTTCCGATAGTTTTTTGCGCCTCCTCTACAAGCCACCGCTGGACTATAAACCACGCGAAAAAGCGCCGATCGTTCGTTCACATTTGCGGGGATCGCCGACGCCACGTGTGACATATCCTCGCTACAGCTCACGACCGCCGCACCGCGCGCATGTTATTAACTTTGTTATATAAGCGGAAATACATGCCGCCGCGTGTACGTTGCGTTCGCCCGTCGCGATGCTTTTTTTTTTCTTCTCCCGCGCTCGCGCATATTTTTGCATTTATTGATAAATAAATGTGGGGTGGAGAATGTGTGCGCGCGAGCCTTTTTAGCGCTGAATAATGCGCCTACACGCGGTAATTATAGCGTATGGTAAAAATTGACGTACGCGCGTGCTGTTCGCGATGATTTATCGAAGTATTCATAGGAAAGTAACTATAGAATATTAAAATGAATTGCAAATCATTAGGATCGCAGCTGATCTTCGTCGTGAAGGAGTAGCAATGAAACACGTGCAGTGAAGGGGTGAAAAGTATGACCCGTATAGTATAGGCGTATAAAAAAAAACTTCACTCGGAGCATCCGATTTCGATGAATAAACATACTTGTACACACGTCGGGACAAGAAGCGGCGTAAAAAATTGACGGAAGACATTAAGGAAATGTGGACGACGGGTCCGTGTGGCAAGCATCGACCTAACGGTATAACGACATCAGCAATTTTATCGCGGCGTTTCTCTCGAGTTTGCGAACGCCTATTGCTTTTTATATACGCGAAAAATGCCGTGAAATTTTTCACTAGCTTTCGTCCATATATATATATATATATATATATATATTTACCTTATATGATTTTTAAAACTCGATCTACTGTCATATTTCGAATAAAAGCATCAATCAAAAATATACCAATGCTATAAATACAGGACTGCAATATCCATTCCCCCGATTTTAAACTTCTAATCGTATATGAGACAGACTGATCGGATAAAATCTGTATACTTTACGCTCTGATTTCTTGTCCCTAATTGAATACTCAGACTGCTTGTCCCTCCAACAAGATGGATAATTCCTCTTGTTTGATTGATTATTCTCTCGACTCGTGTCTTCATTAAAGAATCGTTGGGAGCAAGAAAGAAAAAGTCAGCCCGCCTCGGCATCGCGTTAATACCAGATTCGCGGCACCGTTTCAATAATAACACAATCTCGCATTCAAATTTCACCACCGTCACGACGTATAATAATAACCGTTGATTACAAGCAATGAAATGTCTTTAAAAAGATAGTGTTGTTTCATAAGGATTAATACATTTCTAACATTTTGAAAAGTGCGCTTACTAACTATTTGCAAATCTGACGAAAAAAAAATATATGTTTCATGCGATACTTGCGCGAGTGCTTAAAATATAAGTCTTTTGGCAGAGTTAACGCTTAACGTTCCATGTGTATAGAAGCGCGCGTGCTGAAGCCAATCGCGCGCTTTTCGCCCTAATCGATTTCGAGACACGAGTGTGAATAATTCAAAGCAAACCGCGTTTCGCCAGCCTCGCTCACTGACTCTCTTCTTTCCCCAGGGTTACGAATATTACCGCAAAACGTATGGACTTTCTTTTTATCCCGAAGAGGAGAGGGATCGATGCGAATTGTTTGAAAATTAATATTTTAAGAGGGATAAATATTGTAAATAACGAATGGGGCTTCGCGTTGAATTATATTCGAGTATTCCTGGGGGAATCTTTTGTGCGAGACGCGCCCGGGATTGTCATAAACTTGGCGCAAAATTCTATTGTTCGGAGAATACTGATTTTATAGGGTCGAACGGCGGAGCGATCGTAAAGACGTGGCGGCCCCCATTTTTTTCCTTTTTCGTTTTTAATATGCAAGACGGACCGAGCGAATCGCTATAAGTTATGACCGTTCAATTTCTTTGATTGCGAATCGAACCGCTATATAATGCGAATGTGTATATTATCGGGAAATATATTTAAATTGTAAGCATTATAAAACCGTTCATTATATTAAAACGTCTATTTACATAATTGCCGAGCTTCATTGAAAAGCAAGAGCGAGAGAGGCAAATCTTTATATTCTTTCCCGCCACAGCAGCAGCAGCAGTAGCAGCACATTCCAATTAATTTCACATCCGCGCGCGAGCGCTCGAGCAAATCCGTGCAAGGGTAAAAATATTTGCTTTTTATCATAACAACGTACCGATAGCTACTTCCCATATCCGTTAAATTGCCTGCAATTAATCAATGCACTCTCTCTCTCTCCCTCTCTCTTTCTCTCTTTCTCTCCGGTGCTTTATCTTCCCAGAGCTCCTCTTCATTCAAAACAATTCGTCGACGCGCATAAAATTTTACGAGCTCGCGCTATAAGAGGGAGAGAAAGAGAGAGAGAGAGAGAGGAGCCGCTGCTGCGGGGGCGGGAGAAAATAAAAGGAGAACACGAACACGGGGGGTGAATAAAACAAAACGGCGCATTGTATTCGTCGCTGATGTAAAATCGAACCCCGCACAGCTCCGCGGCGCAAAATCATTCCCTAACGAAATTAACTTCCATTAAATCCAATCAGTCTAGTTTAGCCTTCAGCCGCGCGCATACACGACGCGCCCGCGCTGAGGGAAAAGCTGTTTTCTCTGAAAACTCGATCTCGGACGGAAAGCAGAGAGAGTGTCTGCACTCTCTCTCTCTCTCTCTCTCTCTCTCTCTTTCTCTCTCTTTCTTTCTCTCTTTTACTGTGTATATATAGATACGGTATATAGCGAGAGGACGTGCGTGGAGACGATTTTGCTTCCGTCTGTTATAGGTGAATTGCGAGAAAATGGCGGAGACCTCGATTCACCCGGTAATACGGACTGCCGTATATAGTAATCCTCGCATTTTATTAGATAAGGAAAGGAGTATATAAAAGCTCGATTTTCCAAATGGCGCGTGTGCGGCCCGGGATCGAATGGATGTGCTGAGCGTGTGCAGGGGAGCGGGGAGAAAAGTTTCCGCCCGACAAAATAAACATCGAGCGCTCCGACTTTGAAAAAGTCGCCCGCGCCAGTTTAGAAAAGAAATTCATATTTTTACGATTTCGACCGAGTTTAGAAAGTAGTTCTATACGACCCAAAGTATTTTACCTCTACTATATTAGGAGTTTCCCCGATGCAGCCGTAAATTCGAGTCTAAATCAATGCGGGTGTATACATATATAGATTTTGCGTGTATCCCTATTCTCGCGGTATATGAACGCGATCGGGGTGAGTGTCGAGATTGAAAATTCCATTCCAAATATGACAATATTGGTAGTTGACAATTTTAATTTTTCAAATTATTCTCAATCGTGACTGCGCGAACTTTAACGGTTGCCGTATAAGATCGGGCCACTCGACGCGAAATATATATACATATACTATAACGGCTCATGCCTCGCGTACATCCATAAAGTGCTAAGATCGCAGTGGCGCAGTATACGCGGAAAATTGCGAGATAACTGCACGAAGGAAGCCGGGGCAGAACGCGCTCGTACGACGCTCCGATAGAAAGGGGGCGGGGGGAGGGGGAGAGGGGAAGAAGAGCTTTCGGGATGGAAGAAAACGCGAAGTATAGAGAGTCAGTCGAAAGAAGTGCGATTTATCGGCGAGTAAAATCTCGAGCGGAAAACGATCAATTGAGATTGAAAGCCCGTGGAAGATGTATGTATCGCATGAAACAAAACGAACGGCTTTATACCGTTTATATATATATATATGCGCATATACGAAGGAGGGCCGGGATGAAGAGCGGGAGTATAAACTCTGGGTGCAGATCGCGAAATAGAAAAGCGAGTATACACACACATATATGACTAATTTTAATGCTTCATCCCCGGTGGGGGATTTTCTCCAACCTGCAATTCGCCTTTTATATCCGACCTCGCTTTATATATCATCCTACCGACCTTTCGTCGATTCGCGCGTAGCCGTTCATTTTGTTTTTCCACACAAATATTTGAATTACCGCGATCGCGTGTGTATATCACTCATAAATGACGTATAATTTGATTCATGTATATTAAACCCAGCTAACAATTAGTTATTCGGAATTTTCGTGATAATATACATAATACCGTTCGTGGAACCTGATATATTCAGTTCCACAAGAGAGCACGAATTCCGCGAAAAATCAACTGATTGCACAACAAACTCCGCGATCAAATCTCATATCGCACCGGTGCGCGCGCGCATGACCCGTTATTATTACAGCATTACGAGGAAAACTGAACGCGCGCTCGCGTAATGCAATCGATCGGTCAACGGGTGACGTCGAAAATAAATAGCGAGTCAGGAGGAAATAATAAAAAAAAATGAGAGCAACGAACGCTATATATACCGGCGAAAGCGTAGAGCGAGCGAGCGAGAAACGGAGGAAAGATAAAGAGTCGTCGTTGTCGTTTGTCGCGGCGATCGTGATTCCGCGCGACACACCATCGCACTATGAACTAAATAAAAAAAAAAAGTAGCGGCCGGGGGGAGGGTGGGTTATGGGACGAGGCAAATTATTCCTTGTGGCGAATGCTCATTAGGCCGGAAAAAGGTGCAATTTGTTGCGCGCGACTAAACTCCCCTGCAGTCTTTTGCTCTGCAGCTCAGCTCTTTTTTTTTACGTCGGCGTCGCCGTCGTTCGCCCTTTTGCGCTATAACGCGCTTCTGCGCCATATAGTTGTGTGCACATTGAGATCGCGGCGCGATGATAGTGCCTATACGCGGGAGCAAAAACCGAGTTAAGTTCGTAGCTCGAGCTGGGTAAAGAATGTGCTTCACCGACGAACTATAAAGTCAAAGATAAAACGTTGCCTTTTGACATCTCGGGATTCGAATGATAAACACGATAGTGCGTGTAAAGGATCGCAGCGTTACGATCATTAAACGAGCATTTCGTTCGCTATTAATTTTAATTGCGCGATTCGACGATGACTCGCATCTCGCGGCGGTTATACACAGCTCCTCCATATTTGAAACGCGAACGAAAAAATCAACGGCTATAGCTATGCTCTCGGTGTAAATCACCTTTAAATCCGCATCGATATTTCCATTTTACCCCAGGAAACACGCGTGAAACCGCGGGCGATAATTTTTAATGCGCCGTATATACCACGTTGAACGCGGCGCATCAAAGTACCATTGCGCTTATAACGAATTCAACCTTCGAAGTGCCACTATATACTATAAAACAAGAAGAAAAAAAAAAGAAAAAAAGAGCGAGAGGGAGGAAGAAGGAGCCGTGGCAGAAGAGACAAACGCAATAATGGAAAGCAAGGATGTAATTCGCCGAGGCTATTTGCCGTTTTACGGTACAGCGCTTTCCTCGCGCGACGCTCGGCTCCGCGTTTCTTTTTTTTTTCTCTCGTTCTTTTCTCTTCTCTCTTAGCGCGAATCACACGCGCCCGTAGTCCCTGGGATTTTAACTCGCCGTAAAATGCCGTGGCACCGACTTTTACGCGTACATTCTCGTTTTGCGTTTGTATATATGTGTATACACTCGGCGGCTTCAGCAGCGAGTTTCGCATCGCTAGAAATACGCGCGGCCCATTGTCTTCCCGTACGCGCGCGCGGCAAAGTGTGCTCCGTATAGACTGTGCTGCGCTGGCCGAATTAACGCGAATTTCTTTTTGTCGCGCGTATAATGCGTATATACGTAGTCGCGCACCAGAACCGGAATTCTGTCAGCTGCGGTGTTAGTTTCTGGGCTAACCGTGGATCGTGCCGTCATATAGATGAATTTCGCTACATGAAGAAAAAAATACACATGTCGGTCGAGCGGATTGGTTTACTCGTGGCCGCGCGTCCTACGGAGGCAAAAGAAAAAGAAACTGCCGTAGAAAGGCTTTGATACGAGGGAGAATTTTTGTCCACACGCGGAGGTCCGAGCTCTTTGCAAACGCGGTGCCACGAACTTCGAAGCTCTCAACGCGCGCCGCGAGCAAACGTCATTCTGCAAAATGCGTTTAAAACTCGCGAGCTTATATGTACGCCGTGACGCGCACATTTTATCTATGCTCAGCGCGAGGAGCGAATTAATTCGTTTAACACTAGATTGCCTAAGGAAGTCATTTTGACTGCTTTTCAAATTCAATTAGAAAACAATTATGTATATAATGACACAGCTTCTTATAATTTTGTGACTTTTTGTACAACATATAAATGCGTTTATTAATCATTGTAGTTGCCTCCCCCCTCATTCATTTTAAACAAATTTCTTTACACATTAGTTATTCTTTCACAATGCAGTCATTTTGACTGCTTTAGTTTCAGTCTTTCTAGTGTTAATATTTGTACCTCGAGGAAATCGGATGTATTTCAGTTGGAGTCACCGGGCGTCATATCTATATAGAAACTTGATTTGAGTACTGCCCGTGCGAGCTTTATTAATTTATACATCACCCACGAACCGTCCTTATATTTTCCTAATTAAACTAGAAACTTAATTAACTGGCCTTTAACTATAATCTTCTTTTCGGTTGATAAAATACCGGCTTAAATAGTCGGCCGCCAGTCGCCGCTCCACCAAGCCGTGAACTATTTATATCTACATTTAACATTGTACACCCGTCGCGGACAAACCCGTTCTTGCAAATTCGAAATATTTAATTTCATCGGGCGAATTCGCGCTGTATATATAGAAGACAAAGTCGGTGCTCCGCTATATATTTATCAATGCAATTCAATTAACGTAATTCGCGTTGCACACGCGATGGACGTGAATGTTCGTGGACTTTGACGCGAGGTATATAGCGAGGGAGCGAGCGAGCGATAAATCAATGAGCAATTCGATACGCTCGATCATTCGGGACGTGCGCCGCATCGGGTTAAATAAAAAATGGCGGCCGCCGCATCGCCGAAATAATAGCCCAAAGTTAATCTTGAAAATTGGTTAAATTCGGCTCGGCGCGATATGAAGCTCTCTCGTACGTCGTGCGGCTGTATACTGCACGTATATGTATGTATATATATATGTATATATATATGTATGTGTATATAGGTGTTATATTGACGCGACTGCTATAGAGAGGACGAGATAGATTGCTGTACGTGATTGTTTTCGAGGTTCCAGGAACGTTATACTCTCGGTCGCTCGCGTACATATATATGTACATATATATACGTGCATAGAGGGGCTACGAGAACGGGAGCTTTCAGGTCAGGAGTTTCCGCGATCGGCTGTTAGAAGCGCTTCGATTATTCCATTTACTTCAATTAAGTCGTCGCCGATAATATAACAACGCAATTTCGTCTTTGTCGGTCCCCTCCCGATACATATATATTGGTGGAGATGTTATATTTAATATTTTTGCCACGTTGACTTTATCGAGTTTCGGTGCGATGTTGTAGCGAACAATCATAAACGGATCACACGCTAATGTACACAAACGGTTTTACTGTATTAACCCCTACAGCGACTATATCTTTTCCTCGGGCTTGTTTTCGTTTTGTTTTTTGCTAGTCTATATGCGGTTCGGGAATATTTTTACGGCACCTCGTAAACGCGGCGAAACGCGTATTCGAGGTACGAGGAAATTTATGGCGGCATTGATTTCTCGCCCCGGGAGGAGGGGGCGTATACGAGAGAGCGAGGCTTTAGCAGAACTGCGGGCAAATCTTGTGCGGTCTCTCTTATACTGTTTATGGAAAACTGAACTGTCTGTTTCTACTGAAAGAAATTTTTAAATCTATGCGTATTATGCGGATAAAAATATTGTCTTTTAGCACTTACACACTTATATGCTATGATCTTATAGAAAGGAAACTTTACTTGTCTGTTACTACTTGAATATACTCTATATAGACTCACAATGACGGAGCAAACGGCAATGTCTCGTGTCTGTTACTACTTACAAGCATTTTAAATCTCCAATGGTTTATGCAAACGTAAAATATTTCTTTCTGTGCTACTATACCACAGTCTACGTTGATGTAAAAAAGCAAACGATACTTTATGTCTGTTACTACTTGAGCCTATTTTTTATATAATCTAAGAAGAACGTCGCAAAAGGGATGTTGCCATAAAAAATATTTTAATACTAAAATATGTTTTGTAATGTAAATAATACTAGAAGTTTTTGTCGTCCACTTTTTAAATACAAAAATTTTCCGGTGTTACAATGCATTACTCTTAATACAGAGCTGTAGCAAACGCCAGTGTTCATATACACAATGAATATATATACGAAAGTATCGTCGAGCACTCGCTAAAAGACTCGCAATCTATAGTCGGCATCTGCAGCAGAAACTTAATCGAGAAAGACGGGAAAATTAATCTCACGCATTCTACCGTAAAGAACACTTTAACGAATCGATAATAATAATAATATAGATATATGCACGTATAGACACGCAAGCACGTGAATAGCTGTTACACACCCATATAGAAGTCGGGCGGTATAAAGTGTCGTCGAGCCAATAAAATGCAATTTATTAGGGCGAATGCAAGCAAAATTTCACATGTGTATATATATCCATAAAGCACACCTATACACTTACATACACAGCAGATATATATACACACACACACACACATACCAACACAGAATATACAGACTCTTCTTTTCTCGCAGTGTCCGATAGTCGTGCGCGCGAGAGGAGAGTTCAGCTCTCTCCCTCTCTCGCACCGATATCAAATGAAGCTCGTTAACCTTTCTTTTGCTTCAGTTGGTCCAAAACAAGATACGCATGCTCGATATACCGGGGCTACAAGGGCGGGGCTCAGGGGGGAGGGATACGCGACACGCCATAAGCGCGAACGAACAAACAAAATGCAACGAGAGAGGTAACGCGGGAGAGTACATAAAAGAAGGAGGGCGGGTAGGTGGGGAGGGGGTTATACCGTCGCAGCGACGATTACACGACCGAAGGTCTGTGCGTTTCTGCATTGTGCGATATTAAAGGCGACGAAGAAGATAGGAAAGGCATATGGGGTGGAGGGGGGGGGGATGCTGCACGAGCAAAAATAAAAATACGAGGGTAGAGTAGGAACATATACGAAAAAACAAGAAGAAAAAAAAGAAAGCGAACGAAGCCAAGAGAGAAGGATATACGGAAAAGTACACAAAGAGGCAAAAAGATTTACAGCTTCGAGCGCGCGTGTATGTCTGTGTGTGTGTGTGTGTTATAGGGTGGGTTGGTAAAAATGTATCGCGCTATGGTCGAGATTTATGGATTAAAAAGTGTGCACTGCGGGTGTAGGGGGCTTATGAAATTACGTGTGGTACAGGCCGTGTGCACCTTAGCGTGTGTGTATGTGTGTGCTCTGCAGTAGTACACTCTGCATCGCGTGTATGTAACTGTATGTGACGCGTGTGTGTACGAGTGTTTTATATGTATATAATATGCGAAATAACCGACTAGACGATTCCATCGGAATTGCCTTTTGCGCAATTTTTAACACGAGATACTTTCTCGCAACTCTTGTGTGTGGAGGGAAAAAAATATCGTGCGACATTCGATGAGAGAGCTTGTTCCTCACCTTTGTTCGCTCTCTCACACACGTATGCACTCTTTCTGGTCCATTCTTTTTTTGCGTCCAATTTTTTTTTTATGGAACGAAAAGTGTGTGGTGTGTGTGGGTGTGTTGTGTACGATATGTACTCTCTCAGATGCACATGCACAACTTTTCAACGATGTTGAAAAAAAAGAGAGACGAGCAATAAAAGAAAAATTACCCGCACGACGTTACCACACACAAAACTATAAGTCAGAGAGAAACCACTGAATTTTAATTGACTTAGAGAACCAATAAAAAAAACCAACAACAACCCAATAAAAGTATGACCGATGCGGCGACTGATTAATCTGTTGATTCTGTTTTGCTATATTAGATGGGCCCGCGGTTGTCCGTGTCAACATATTTGTTCGAAGTATCTCGAAAATAGATGACGTTACCATGGTAAGTCTGAATAAGTGACACCACGCTCCGACCAATAATTGAATTAGATGATTAAATATACTTGAAAAAAAAACGAAAAAAAAAAACGAATGTTGAATTTTGAGATTGAGAACAAAATCATAAGACTTGCTGTAATACTATAATCAAAGCCAACAAAGTATCTGTCAACTATATATATATATTTACAGTCACACGCACACGTATATATGCTGGGTGTTCGTACTTCTATATTCTTGATATTCTATATATTATACATATTAACAGCCACATAATGACACACTCCTGTATTCTCACCGTCGTGTAATCATTATTAATATTATCATCACCGTCACTGTCACCATCACCTGTATCTATCTATTTTTACGAAACAAAAAAAAAAGAAAAATTCAGCCCGAAATTCTCATAAACGTTTCACTCTCATCACAGTCAATACTATATAGAGCTTCGTCTCTCTCTCTATCTCTTTCTGACTCTCTCTCTCTCTCTCTCTCTCTCTTTCACCGTCATTCACGCACATGTAACACGTACAAAGCCTACTTTTATCACTCATTATATCAACGATTTCTCACCGTATATAATACTAACACACATTAATTCACATGTACTATCACTAACGTTCACTCACTCACTGTAGCCGCTGTACTTTTCTGTCATTATGCATCACATCAGGCATATTTTATTATCATTATCTCTCATTCTCTTTCATCTACTCCATTCTCTCCCGTATATTCTCTCATACATATTCACTCTCATACACATTCTCACCTCAATCCTCCATTGTCTCTATCTCTATCTCTCTCTCTCTCTCTCTCTCTTTCTCTCTTTCTCGTATCCCTCAACCACGTAGTTTCCTCTATAATTTATATATAAATCTACATAGCTCTATGTATAATCATGTATTCGTTGTCTCTCTATCTCTCTGTTTCTCTCTTTATCTCCTCGCTGAGTACATCAGTGTGTATCTCTCTAATTGTGTATCTCTCTATATAACGTACTCTTGTCGTCTCGTATACGTATATATATATAACTCTATCTCTCCTCTCTTTGTCTATCTACCTCCCTATCTTTATTTTCCATATAGTATCCTACCTCGTGCGCATATACAGGCACACGCAGACGCATTGATATATACGACAGACCCGACACTATATGTAGTCCACATGTCAAAATTATTCCAAGTTTTCTAACCCCCTATATACTTCTATACAAAAACGTTATAATATTCTGATGTTCTATAAGTATCAAATTTGTATATGTCTTGATTTTAATATTATACGATTCCACTCGCAGTATGACGCCGATACAGAGGCAGCCATGCGTCCGTCCGTCCGCGATACATGCATACGTAGTCTCCGTAGAATATTATATTATATCTGTATATAGTGGCAAAAAATATGCGTATCAATCTGTGCTCCGCATGAGAGCCGTGTCGACGTTCGTCGCCACGCGCGTATATTATAAGGATAAAAATAGCTCCGCGCGGCACTGAATCCCAGAACCGCGTGAGACGTGCACATTGCGGTATGTACACGGAGAGAAAAGGAGAAAGAAGCGAGGGTATAAGGAAGAAGAACGAGGCGTCATGCTGTTATCGAATCGCTAGATATTATTATTATTATTATTATTATTATTATTATTATTATTTATCATTATTTATCATTATTATTATACCATTATTATTACTATTATATGATTATTAAATATTATTATTATTATTATTATTA
>UELV01092118.1:0-13206 GCA_900490015.1 Megastigmus stigmatizans
TGTGTGTGTGTGTGTGTGTGTGTGTGCGTGAGAGCGTTTTCTCAACCTTCTTCTCCGGCTTTCCTAACTCTTTGGAAGCCCTTCGACTTCAACACGCACGGACTCTCTCTCTCTCTCTCTCAGTCTCTTGGTCTTTGTGTCTTGTACGAGTGAGATAGAGAAAAAAGAGCTCGGAGATGATGCGAAGGTCGACTTTCAAATGTGCGTTTTCTCAGAGGCGACTATAGCTCACGGCCTGCGCTTCTCTCGGTTCTCTCTCACGCACTCTTTTTTTTCTTCAATTCCGTTGAAGATTTTCCTCTCCGTTTGCAGATGTCGTTCCATTATACGTGAATCGCTGCCGGTTGAATGCGTCTGTCGGAAATTTTTGGAATCGCGTTGAATTTTCGCATTTGAATAAGATGATTGAATAAGAAGCAGTTCTTATAGGTCACAGGGGATTTTGAGAAAAGATAAAGGGCCTGACTTTTCGTAAGATAATTTATAATGAAGCGCATCGACAAAACAGCTTTTGCTTCTTCCTTTTTTTGAAAAAATTGTTCTATTACTTCAAACTATTTTATACTGCTACTTTCTCGGAATCTGAAAGAGATGGGTTGAGCATATTGTTCACCTATTAAAAATTCTTTTTAGAAGATAATATAGTTACGTTTTGTCGAAATCAACACACAATTTGGTCAACTTCGATTTTCAAATTACTATAACAAACCGAATACTTATATTTTGGCGTTATTGAACCGAAGATTAAATCTTTTATATAGTACACTTTGAAGGTACCTTTTTTCATGTCATCCCGAACGCCATAGATTTTTGCAAAACTGCCGTCCAACCTCGGAACAGTATACTAACAAAAACAAAACTATATCAGTCAGTTGAGATCTAAAAAGACGAAGTGCTATATACAGCATAGGGCAGCTCGGCTTGTTTATGGAAACGTCAGGAAAGCGACGAATCATCCTCGTTTCGTCCTAGTCGGCACAAACAACACCTGCGCGGAAACCCATGAAATTTCCGAGATCCGCGAATTCTCGCACATGTATATAGCGAACCCGTCGAAATCTAGAGCAACGGCGTCGGTGGCGACGCAGTGCGGGAGAGACGACGACGGCATCTGTCGTGCGCTCGCTCCTTTTATATATTTCCAGAAAGTTGATTTCGCAAGATATACACTTCCCCTTTCGCAATTTTCGCGCGATCCCCCATTCTACGCTCTTTCTCTTTCTCTCTCTCCCTCTCTACCGCACTTCCTCGGGCGTACACACCCCTTCTTCTCGCTTCGCCAAAAACGCCGACCTACGCATATCAATATGCACCGAAAAAGCCCCCGGCGGGGTCGTGTGTCGTGCGCTATACTATCGCGTGAGCCGCCATTCCCTCCCTTTCTCTCTCTCTCTCGTTCTCCCGCTCTTTATTAGTCACTCGGGCCTGCGTGTGCACGTCTTCGCGATCGGCGAGTCGGCGGTGGCCCTTTGTTTTCGGACAAACACACACACACGCGCACGCATTCGAAACTACCCCGGCTTGCTCGTCTCTCCGATATCCTTTGTGCAGCAACGCGATATTCCGTGCAGTCAGCTGCTCTCCGCGGCCGCGTTTCACGTGCCGCGTCTCTCTCTCTCTCTCTCTCTCTGTGTATGAGTGTGTGTGGTTATGCCCACGGCGATCCCTTTATTCTCTAGGATGCTCAACTCTATTCTTGCCTTCTCGAGTACGCGGGATATATGCGCGCGTGTGCCTCCGAAAAGTCGCTGATGCTTGTACGCGCACCGCGCGCGCCTGAAGCCGCCGCCCTTCTTTGCCCCCCCCCCCCATCCTGTTTTTTCTTTCTCATTTTTCGCTGATACTTTATAATATCGCTTTGTGCAGCGCGTGTCCGCCGAGATGGCGGCATGCGCTCGATATTTCGCTTTCTCGCGATCCTGATTATTACGCAGTCTTATGGGGAGTCTATATATATTACGCATAGCTTTGACGCACAGCTGCAATTGATATATGCTTAAAAATTTAGTATAAAATAACAATAATTTAACAAAATCGCAAATATTCTGTTGTGACTATGATGTTTCATTACGAGCTTGATTAGTTAACAATTATATAATACAAAGCGTTTCTTATATTTTGAAGCTATGGAAAAGCCTATGCAACAAATATTTTTAATTTGGAATTCAGTAAGTTGACTTACGACACGTACATATAGAGTTAGTCCCTTATATCTTACTGGCCAATGTGTTTTTCGTACTTTCGGATAATCCTAATAAAACATTAATGTATGCATGCGGCCAAAGCCATTTTTATGTTTATGTGCGCTCTATCACTTTTTTCCTCTTTATGAATAATAAAGCGACGCGATATTAATCTAAGTTACCGATAAAGAGTAGCATTTTCTACACAGAAACAGCAGGGCTTATAGCAGGAAAATAAAAAAGTTTACAAGTCTGACGCTATATTATAGACGAAGATAAATATATACAAAGTTCACTGTTTCTCAAAACATAAAATTCGTGACTGCAATTCATTCTATTCATTCTATATATATATGCAGGACAAAGTCCATATAAATTTTTTAAAATTATCAGAACTCGTCGTATTATATAACGAAAGAAACGCATACAAAAGCTCGTTTATAAAGTGTATCAATTATTGAAGAGTGACGCGCGCGAATAAACCTCCTTCGAGCCGTCAACAAATTTCAATCAAACTTGTATATAAGACGCGCGCGGATCGGCGCGATGTCGAAACACTATGTCCGCGCAGCAATTCCGCAGCCTAAGATCGCTCTAATGGAGGCCTCCCTTCCCCATGGACCATAAAAAATGACCTTTCTGCACTTGACACAAAGAATACAAAGCGAACGTCGCAATATAACGACTCGGGAGAGTGCGCGGAGAGAACGTCATCGTTCGGAAAAAAAACAAAAATTCAAATCTCTATAGCGTTACACGCGGGGCACGAGAGCGGCGTCACACACGCAGCCCACCAGTCATGTATAATATTCACGCGGCGAACGCGTCTCGCCATGCAAATGCGAGGCGTAAAGTTGGGCAATGATGGGGTAAGGGGGGAGGGGGGGGGGACTCTGGCACACACTACCTGCGGAGTAGTCACTCCCAACACCGCGGCCTTGGAGCCGGATTTTAAATCGTTAGAAGCTTATAGAGCCGATCGTTTGTATTGCCTATATATGTTCGCTATGCATTTATTGATCGTAAAATGATTTCAAAGCTATCTTTTTATGCTTTACAAGTTCTAGCATTTGCATGTATTTGGTAATACTGAAAGTCTAGAAACAGCTCGTGGTCGTAAATGTTTTTAAATGATTTTACAGTTCCTCGGATTCTTTTAAATTCGTATATAGCTTAATCTGTGTAAATAGTCCATTTTCATGCGTTTATACGTGCACTCTTTTTTAAATGCAGGCTGCTTTCGTATATATGCTGCGAATACTTTTTTATTTTTAAGAACCCGCTTCTTACCAAAAATTACCTAAGTATATGAGATTCGTAGTCGTTCCAATAGTCCGTGCATCGAACGATCGAAAAATAATTTACCCTCGTATTACAAGCCTAAAATGCAGCACGTGAGGTGGTATCAGCTGTGCAGGCCATGCGGCAGTAGTCGCGACTCCCCGAGGCCGCGCGCGATTATTACAATATACGCAAGTAGAGGCGGCGCTCGCGGTGTAACATCACCGCGCGCGTGGAATGTCAAGGGAAGGGAAGTGGATTCGTTTTTCTTCTAGCTCTCGCGCGCTCACATGGTCGGACGATGGAACGGAGCGGGAGACCTCTACGAGCGATGACTCAATCGCGTCAGCGGGAAATAAATTATTAGTCTTAGCTTTTCGGGCGCCCGGCGCGACCTTGCAGCAGCCGAGCCAATCGTGCAGGTCCTTCTAACGCGCACCTGCACACGCTCTAATACGACACCGCATCTGCACACCTATACACGACAGCTCTATGGGCCTGTATTTTACTATTTATTTGGCGCTTATACTTACTCTGTGTCTTTATGTGCCTCGTTATAAGGCACACAGTCTTTGTTTCAATTCTAGCGATGGATATTCTCGACTTTTCGTTGACTGTTATACAGGACCCCGCGTTATAGCGCCGCTCTTTTTCTTTCGCGGCTGATGTCTCCCCTTTTTGAATTAACAGCTTTTCATTATAGCACACATTCATATGCCGATTCCCATATACTTTTGCTAATGATGTTTATGATAATTTTAATTGAGGAGGCAAGTGCACTGCGTTCCAGACGGAGCAGTCATCTCTATACTTGTGGATGAAGAGATGAGCTCCTAATCAACGGTTTGAAAAGGTTATACTAACACCCAGAGAAGAATATTTTTATTATTAAGATACATCTTAACTGTTACTCTACGCATATTTTAATTATGGCGAAATATACACGTATTCAAAATAAACGTAATCTATTCAGAACAAATGTGAACGTAGTTGATTTAAGTATGGTGGTAGTCGAGTTGACATCTCATGTCTTATTAACTATGAGTATATTCTTCTCTCAGTAAAGCTACATAGATGATGAAATGAAGTCCTTGCAAAGATGTGGATTTAATTAATATTTTATTTTCAGGATATAACTTGTACTTTTCTTTCTCTCAATGAACATACTTACATGAATTAGATTTGAATTTGCTGAAAAAAAAAGATGTCGGATAATAACGTTGCATCGTGTGTTGTTTTTTTCAGGCAAGAAGCTCAAGTGTCCGTTCTGCGAGAGGCTCTACGGCTACGAGACGAATCTGCGGGCCCACATACGCCAGCGCCACCAGGGCATCCGGGTCCCCTGTCCATTCTGCTCGCGCACCTTCACCCGCAACAACACCGTGCGCCGGCACATAGCGCGCGAGCACAAGCCCGAGCTCAGCCTCAAGGCGCTGCAGCAGGCCAATCACTCGGTGCCGGACGCCGTGCCCCAGTAGCTGGGAGCCCGCGGGAGGCGCGCCAACCTCGCAGGCGGTCGCGGCCGCGGCCTCGCCGCCAAGACTTGGCGCGCCAAGTGACCCGCCGCCAACCTCGACGCCTTCGACGTCGTCGTCGTCGCTGCCAGTGGCCCCAGCAGCAGCACCACCACCACCACTACCACCAACAACGTCAACAACAACAACAACTGCAACAACAACAACAGCTACAGCTACAGTCCTCGAGTCCTCGAGCAGCTGCGGCGGCAGCAGCAGCAGTCCTATACCCCACTAACTTATCCCTTACACCCCCTCAAGACGTATATCCCCAGGAAATGGTGCGCGAGCCAACTCTCGCAGCGAGAATCACACTAAACTAGTCAATGAAAGTGCAACGGTCGAGAGTAAGGATTTAACCATTTAAAACAAAAAAAAAAACGTACTATATAGGCAAGAGTATAGGCAAGAGCAATCCCCCTATGGCCTCTTTTCCGAGCTCGAGTACGGAGCGGCTATGGAGGTCGACCCCCTCATCTCAGCCGGGAGCAGAGAGCTGCTGCAGACATACGCCGAAAGCCGGGGAGATGAGCTCGAGCCGCGACGAGTGCGTATAATTATTACATGTGAATGCGCGAGAGTGCGAGTGCAGCGAGTGCAAGTGCAAGTGAGAGAAAGAGTGCGAGTGATGATTATGTTGCAAAGAGAGAGAGAGAGAGAGAGTGAGAGAGAGAGAATGTGAGGAGAGCGCAAGAGTACCGAAACAATCTCAAACTCAGGTAACTTATATAAAAGCCGATCGTATGTGGACATTTTCGTATTTGCGAGCCGCGACACGGGGGTTTGTTGCATTATAAAATACCCATACACTCCTCACGTTCTCGAGAGCAAGCGCTGTGTGGACAAATGGGAGGTTTTAAAAGAGAAATGGAGAATCTATCGTTACCGCAATAATTACAAAGACTATAGTTTATAATGAAATGGAAATGGATAAAGAAACAAAAAAAAGAAAAAAATGAAAAACGTAATAAGAGTAAGAGGAAAATATCGACGTATACAAGATAGAAAAAGAAAGAAAGAAACTAACCGAGCTGCGATAAACCGATAAATATGATCCTAGTTTTTTATAATAGCATATTGAGAATAACTGTTGAAACTGAGCCTATATAGAGCCAACAAGCCCGTGGTTTGCCGTCGGATTTTTTTTTTTACACAAGATTGTAGAAACGTATAATGTTTAAGTTGACGCTACAAGACAAAAGGAAAAACGCCTCGTAACGCACAGTGCCAAAAAGGAACCAAGATGGAAACTTGACCGAAACCCTGAATATATTATATATATATATCCCCCCCCCCACTTCACTTTTTTCACACCTTTATATACAAGAAATGATAAAAGAAATAGGCGGAACGATATGTACCTCGAATACATATAGCAAACCAACTACTACTACTGCTACTACTTGTTCTACAAAACTTTTGTTTTGCTTTCGTCGATTATGAATTACTACGAGAGTACTTGAGCGTATACTTGATAATAGTGTTAACTTTTTAAGGACGAACAGAAGTAAAAAAGAAAAAAAAACAAGAAAGAAAAAAAAGAACAAAACTAGCCACGTTGAAGCATTAAAAGAATAAAATAGTAAATGGAAATAATAATAAATAAATGACGACGCAGCTGCAGGGAGGCGCACGATTGCCGAGCTACCGAACTCTCGTGAAGGATTGCGGATTCGTACGGCGCATTGTAATTAAGACTGCAATATTTATATAACGACTGTTTCCGTACGTGCAATAGATAATGATAGATAGTTGAATGGAAGGGGATGATATACAGGGCGCCTTTTTGCGCGGCTCGGCTAACCGCCCACAGTTGCGGAGCCGGAGCCTCGTGACGATTTTTACCTGAATATACGAAGATTTTTACACAAACAAAGCACGCACTTTATAAATGAGATATATATTATATATATATATATATTTATGTATATGAATGTACATTTACTTCTATGCGTTTTCTCTGTTTTTTCATTGACAAATGGGTGATGATGATTTTGCGCCTCCTTCACGAGACTTCGAGCAGGCCGAGAGTAACAGAACACGTGTAAAACGTGTGAGAGAGGAGCGGCAATCGCGAGGCGCCGAGATAATTAAAGCCGCAGATTAAACTACAGAGCAGAACAATCAATATCATTTTGTTAACTATTTACAGTGTTTAATGAAACATCGGACTTTTGTCCGGAGCAATAGTGAAACGCGTTTTTTATAGGTAAAATAATAATGGATAAGCGAAATACACAAAGAGTATAATTAAACATATTAGCCGCCGGATCGTCAAATGAAATACGAGAGAGAGTTGAAATAGTTTATTAACGATAATAGACGATGAAACGGTTTTTGCAAATGATGGAAGAAGTTTTCAAAGTGCTGTTCTCGTGGCGGGAGAGAGTCTTGATTTTTTACCGATCGAGGAGACCGAGTGCCATTAATGTTGTCACTGCTACCGATTCAAGTCCTTGATTTTTATCCGCCATTTTATTTTGATGTTGCCTTCATATCATTCTATATATATAGATATACATATATGCATATCTAATTGCTTGGATACGATTTGTAACAAATTTTCAATCTTATACTTTAATAATTTTTAAAGTCATCAAATCAAGTGTTTTCTTGCTACTCAAAGTTTTAAGAAATCATTGTTCAACTTGTATATTAATAATAGTTTTAGTATTATAACAAAGTCTAATTGGGTTCAATTTAAAAAGGCAACAGAAATCATGGTCAGCAATATCGGAAATATAGTTTTATAATGTCAACGTTATGTCCTCGAGCGCCTTATAATAATCAGTTGACGGTAGACAATTGTATTTTACATGATTGGAAGCTCATATAGTTAGGGATACTCCTAGTCAGGATGGCATCGCGATATTAATTGTTGCAGTATTTACATGTTTTTAAAACAGATACTTTCTTCTTCTCATTATTTCTTAATATAGTAGTCCAATAGTTTTTGTTACAGAACGATTGATAAAATCGATTATTACAGAGTTACCTCACAACGATATGCCTATAATAGTGAAACGTTATTTATATCAAAGACAATAGACAATAGAGATTTATTTACTGTTTATTAATAAATGGAGCCGGAGTACACGAGAGGCATTTTTTACAGTCAAAACATTGTATTTTAAATAGAATGAACCGTGATGAAAGAGAAACCGAATAAGGAAATATGAATAGAACAAATAAAATAAAATAAAATGGAACAATAATAATAATCAGTAGCGAAGATAAATGAAACAAAGTGAATAAGCGCGACTCGCGCAAATCTGCCAAAAGTATGAAACTTGCTACCTCAAAGTCTTTTCAAACGTTTAATGTAACTTAACAGGGAATAGAACTGATAGTCATTGAATACTATACTCAATCACGTACACGCTAAAATACACCCACATTGATATTCATTATAAAAAAAGTATAAACACACACCCCATCGTACACGCGAATCATATACGAGCATTCGAAGTAACGAGGGAGAAAACGTTTTTATTTTGTTTCACTGTTTTGTTTTCCATTTTGCTTTAACGCAAGCTCCGGTGTCGAAGTAATTATTTCAGTCAAATTAATTGATTGATCAGCACTCGACTTAGAAAGTAGATATAAAAATATTTATTTACGTTATAAAAGAATAAATAGTTTGTTAGAGAGAGGATTTTATTTTTGCACTTTTGTACCTATATTAATTATGACTTGGGTGAAACAAATCATAACGTTATTCACTGGCTTTTTGCAGGACGAGAATATGGCATTATTTTTTTCGGTCGGTCACATTTTCACAGATCACGACGGAATAAATCGGTACGTTGTTACGATTAAGTAAATCTCTTTCATTTAACTTTTTATAAAAATAAAAAAAAATCTAAAAAAAAGAAGAACATTACGAACATAAAGTCAAGTTACAATTTACACACCCGCAACCGTAAGAATCGTATATAACATTGTGTGCTTGAGAGATGAATAGAAGCCCGAATGAATGGTGTTGCACTATTTTTACTGGGAGAAAGAAAGAAAAAAAAAACATTAAAATTAGAATTTCGAATATGTAAACGTACGCGTAAGTGGAAAAAAAATACTATCTATAGGCAAACATTTCGCTCTAGAGATTGCAAAAAAATTGATGAAAAAAAATATCTGTGAGTTCAAGCGCTGTGCGAAAGTGCAACATAGTAGAGTAGGTGGATGGGGTGATTTTTCGCATAGAAAGACGGAAAAAGAATGATTTAGAGAGGATCAGGTAGGGAAGGGTGGGAAGGACGACCGAGAGGTTAAAATTTAGCTGAGGCGTATAAGAAAATTTTTGGAATTTTTCACACAATGCCGGTGTATCTAAAAGAAAAATTAACCGTACTATAATAAATAAACACTCACACATAATTACACATACACACGAAAGGGAAGACACGTGCGATTATATAACGAAGAACAAGGGGAGAGAAAAGTGTGCGAGAAGGGCAGTTAATAAGAAATGGCGCGCCAGCACTACTATATAGTTTGTAAATATACATCTTTTTCCTTTGATTTTTCGCATTTGATTCATGGGATGAATTAAAACTAATTCTGTTGTAATGATATATAAATATATATATATTTTTTTTTCTTTCCCGGGACTAGCGGCATCTCCGCTGAGCGGAGGCGCAGGCATGTCCCGTGTACGTTACTTTTTTTCAGTATGACTGAAAAAGGATTCGTGTGTTTTTTTTTATTCTTCGTTTCTAAGTTTATTGAGTTACCATGCGAGGTAAAGGCTTTTTACCTCACTTTTCGTCGTTTCTTCTTTATATTATTTTATATAAATTGTACGTCTTTAAATTTACAGTGCTCGCCAATAGTGCGCGAGAACTTTTTCTCTCTCTGGAAATGTGTCGATGATATTTGTAATTCCGTGAAAACTTTTTCGCGCTTTCTACAAAATATTTTTCGCTAATTTGTATATAGATATATAATTAAGGTAACATTTATATAATAAATTCACGGAATAGGAAGCTTTAATAAGTGTGTTTGGAATTTTTCTATTTAAAATTCTCATTGAATTTTAAGGAAATTTAATAATATACAAAAGGGAAAGAGATCGACACATTTTCTGGATTCACGATCATTATTGTACACGTAATACACATATACAAAATTTAAAGGATATAACACGTCATTCTCGTAATCGTGCACCGCGCGTTATAAAAATTTATAATAGGATTTAAAATTTCTGTGTGTCCGCGTTGGGAATGGAAAAGAATTTTCGGCGAGAAAGAGAGAGAGAGAGAGAGAGAGAGAGAGCAATGCGAACGGGTGTGAAACTGGAGAACAGGCGTGAATGGGATGTACGAGCGAGAAGCGATTTAGTTAAGGCGGAAAAAATATAAACCTAGATTATTGATATAGAATATTATTGCAAGTATCTAAAGTTATAACAATTATCGCATGGAGTGGAGGAGGAGGAGGATTAGGAGGAGGAAAGATGCGAGCGAGACCGTTGAGAAGTACGTGTATAGTTATATTGTAAATGTGCATGTGAAAATAAGAACCGATTTGGCAGTGCGGCCGGCATAACAGACAAAAATATTAGTCTCTCTCTCCGCCCCCCCCCCCTCTTTCATGACTACTTCTTCTTTGTGGATGATCGAGCGCGAGGCGAAATTTCTCAGTTGAATAAAGTGGAAAAAAGGGCGTTAAAAAATTCTGGGAGAGAGAGAGAGTCGAAAATTAAATCGTTTAAAAGTATCGTCCGTTGTCGTATGTATAAAAAAAAGTAAAATTCGAGTTTTGTTGTTTTTTCATTCTTCTTATTTGCCGTTTGGAGAAGTGACGAACGGACGGGAGAAAAAAAAAAGAAAAAAAATGTCTCGTTGGGTAAGTGGGTGGTTCGTCGGTACATATGCGAAGGAAACACAGAAAACACACAATTGCAAAAAGACACATGGCTGCACTTATGTACGTTTTTCATCGCGTGATCGCGCGTGTATTTGTTGGTTTACCACTTCTGTTTTTGTTGATTAGTTTAAAGGATAAAATAAAAATAAATAAAAATAAAAAAAATAATAAGAGGAAAAAAAACACGTGGCGCGGTTCTAGGGAAAAATCGCGCGACGTTTTATCTGTGCGGAGCTGGACGAGGACAAACCAAAAAAAAAGAAAATTTAGCGAACTCGGGTTTTAAAAACTCGAACAGTCTCTCGGACCCCCCGAAATTACTTGTGTCACGGCCGTTGTTCATCGATGAAAATTGAAAAAAGTTGGAAAAACATTGGAATCGTTCAGCTCGGCCGATCGCACACCAAAGCCTGTCCCGGTTTAACGGAGGTGTCGTATAGGTATTGCGTGCATACGCGTGGCCAGATAGAGAGAGAGACAGACAGACGAGAGAAAAGAAAACAAAAAAGGATTAGTAAATGTGCGCGCGTACGTACCCCCGCCTATGTATATATTCTACATTTATATATAATAAATCTATATTAATTGAGAAGCAAATGAAGGAGGCCTGGCTACACGGCATGATTTAGGCAAAAAAAGGAACACGGAGAGAGTACACACGCGAGTGGCTAGTAGTGTATCGAGAGCTTGGTAAAAGCGAGCATTGTAATACGCTATAGGATAATATGTTGCATGTTGTTTATATAATATGTGTTTTGAACGGATTCAAAATCCTCTTAATAGATGTCGTGGTGGTGTGACACATCATGGACGCGCGCGCGCTTCATTAGGCAAAAAAAAAAGCAAACAAACGACGTTCTTTACTTTCCGGGCCGTTACAAGTCTTGATGATACTCAACGCGAGGGTGTTAGGTATTGTCATTCGATTGTTCGACGGGAAAACCTCCTCTTCTTGACAAACAAAAGACGAATTTGCGCGCGACGTATGCAAAAATATACAAAAAAGGCATGTACGCAATGACAAAAAAAGAAAAAGATGATAAAGAAACGATTCAATTGATGAAAAAGAAAAAATTGAATGTCTAAATTTCGACGAACTCAAAGGATGACAAAGAGATTAAAAGAAAATTCAATCGCAAAGGGCTGACGAACACAAGCGGATCGAAAAGCAAAAAAAAAAGAAAAGAAATTAAAGCTCGAAATTAACGACGCCAGAGACGAACGGTGTTGAATTCGTTAGAGCGAGTTGTAATCCTTAAATAATCGATGTCATCACTGTGCGAACTTCACGCTCACTCATTCACTAAAATTTCTCGATAATAATTCACACTCAGAGACACACACACACACACACACACACACACACACACACACATATTCTTTTTGTTTTTCTTTTAAACCACTAAAGACACACGCTAGTTAGAGAAGGATGGAACAAATATAAAGCTGGTGCACTTATATGGATAATAGACGAGCCAAGACTTGAAATTCTTGTCGCTGCTCTCGTCCACTTATTCCTGCGACGAGTTTATAGTGATCGATAATTGGATAATATGTACACACCAATAAATCTCTCGCCAATCTTTCACTTGTGACGATTTTCATCCTCCTTCATGCCACGATTTATTCTCAAGAAATTCATTGATTACTTCTATATAAACAGTTGAATGAAAATATTTTTTATTCAGATATACGTAAATAAGATAGATTATATAGGTATATATAATTCAAATAGGATGAGGTTAAGAGTTTCGAAGAGTCTGGATGAAAGTCGGCACAATCGACGTTTGGCGATAGCCAAGTACACTTTAAGCGGAAAAATAAGAAGAAAAAACGTTCACTCATCAATTCATAGGCAGCGCATGTTAACGTAAACTCTTTACGTGGCAGACGCACGCATAAAGAGCTATACGCATGTACTGTAATAGAATAATAATAACATAATGTTTATAATAGCGAATGAGGAATAAAGGTAATAAATGAAAAAGAAAAAAAATCATTTGAAAAGCGGCGCGGGGCTGCGACGGGTTCGAATGCGGGGCAAAATGAAAACAAACAAAAAAAAGGCGCGGCGGTCGGCGGACCGCTGATTCATAGTACAAAATAACGCTAATGTTTAAGAAGCACAGCGTGGGGAGAAAAAGAAAATAAGAAAGATCATATTTGCGAGCAAAGAGAGATGTTATATTATTATGACTTACTTGTCTACATAAGCGCTGTAATTATTATTATTATTATTATAAAAGTGAAAGAATAATCAAAGAGGACGGTCGTTTGCTCGATTTTTTCTCGCGCCGTCGAGCGGGTTTATCGACGTTCGTCAACTCTTTTTCTCGCTACTCTTCGACCTCTTGATTGAT
>UELV01092119.1:0-17657 GCA_900490015.1 Megastigmus stigmatizans
CACACACACACACACACACACACACACCACACGCGCAGACACACTGTGTTTTGCATGCGTACTTTTTTCTCTCTCCCTCTCTGTCTCTCTCTCTCTCTCTCTCTCTTTGCAGCTGCATGGAAATCCTTATTTCATGACAGTTTGCATTTGCGTAGGTATAAAAAAAAATCTATGATTCAAATGGCGTAATACCAGAGCAACGTGAACACCATTATACCTTCTCTACTCGTTGCAAAGAATGAATAAATTATCATATGCAACATGGCGAATCTTGTTGATATAAATATTTTGAATGCATCACCTTTAATTTCAAGCGACAACAAAATCCTAAAAACAATTATTATTTTTAGTTATGCTTTCAGTTATAAATGAGAACTTGTGTCATGGATACATTTTAAAATTGATACGCTACAAGTAAAACCCGAACTTCTCAACTGAAATCTACAAGAAAAAAAGGAAATTTTTAAAGATTTGCTAATCCGACAGCTGAATAAACTCCATTTCTTACACAGTAATAAAGATTACTTACGAATTAATTCCAAATTTCAGGTCGCAGCGCCAAAAAAAAACACGAGGTTCGATGGTGCTTCTCAACAATATTGTTTTCCCTGGCAGCAGGAAAGTACGTGAGAGGAGTGCAGCTACTGTAAATAAACGTTTCTCATGTAACTAAAATTTCGCCTGGCCGGTGGTCGTCGTCGTCCTCGTCGTAGTCGTCTGAGTCGCACCGGACGTCGCCATTGTGCCGTATCGACTTACACAAAAGTATATGGGACATTTTTGAAAAATTCTTCTCAGCCCCCCGCTCTGAAGAGAGGAAGAGAGAGCCTCGCCAGTCGCATGTGCACTATCTTTCTCTTTCCCTCTCATCGTATACTGCACACGCACACACGCCCAGACGCATTACTCTGCTCTCCTCGTCTATGCCAACAACAGGAAAAAGTCCAGCAGCACTCTTCTCTCTTTCTCTCTTGCGCGCGCGCAAACGCTATAGTGTAAAATCGTTGGAACAGCATGAACCAGAGTGTGTGTGCATAGGAACAAGAGAGAGAGAGAGAGAGAGAGAGAGAGACATACAGTCCGCTGCTCTCTCTCTCATACGAAAAACAGGTTTTCTCGCACTGCGCGTGCATAGGGCGCTCAATTTTTTTCCCTTTCTCTCTCTCTTTCTATCTCTCAGTGCTTTTTTTGTTTGTCAATCCGATTTCCACGGACGTCTTACCTGAATCGGGCCATCGAACCCAGTTTCTCTCGCGTGCACCCCCCTGCTCCATCTCTTTCTCTCTCTTTCTATCTCTTTCTTTCACTGCAGTAGATATACCTGTTACACCTTCGCTCCCTCTCTCGTCTTCGTTCCCTTTGTCTTTTTCTCCGTTTGACGGTGCACCTCCGTGTGTGTGTGTGTGTGTGTGGGTAAATGTGTGCTGCTGCAGCAGCAGCTAAAATGAATTTAGCCGAGTAACGCGTACAGTCGCCGTCGTCCTTTGGCCCGTCAAAAGCCTTTTCGCCTCTTCTCTCTCCCTTTTTCTCTCTCTCTATCTCTCTCTCTCTCTCTCATTTTTTTCCTCGAGTGCGCACAAAAACCCCATTGAATTCGGTCACCTGAACCCCGGCTATTCTTCTGGAGGAGAAAGAAGGGGAGACGGGCGAAGAGGAGCGAGGAGAGGGAGACCAGAGCCGCGTTTTCGATGGAAGGAATTCCGTGTGGATCCTTCGAATCTATTCTGCTCCCGAGTAATGCACGCCACTACGGCCTTTTTCGCCTGCTGTATATATATAAGCGGGAAGGAAAAAATTCGTCTCTCTCCTTTCACCCTCCGATCTGTTATACTTCTTCATCTTTTTCCAGACCCTTTCGAGCACGGCTTAAAATTTAAACTATTTCCATTCATACGTCTAAGGCGCGCCCCACCTCCGCCAGTAATCCAGAGTTCAATCGCGAAAAATCAAATTGGTATAGGGAAATAAAGGAGTTGGGTGGTATTGTATTCAAACTTGGAGGACGTAGACTCTAATTTCTGGGATTTTTGGAAATGGAATTTAGCATGCCGCTTAAAACGACCACTGAGTTTCATTTATCGATTCGAATTATAGCCTTTTCAACTTTAATGCATTTTGATCTTGACTGCTGCTTCATTTTGTAATTTTCAAAACAAATGTAATAATTTCTTTTTTCAACTCAAACGGAAATACTTATAACTTGTCTTCACTTACATAATAAGATTATTCAATATAATCTTAAAATATATTATAAACTAAAAAAGATCAATAGAGTTAGAATATTAAATTGTGCAAAGAAAATCAAATATAGTAGAAAAACGTTGGCTTCTTCGTCAATTTTTTTCTAACAGTTTCGCGATATTGATTAAATGACGACAGTCACAATTGAAGCAGTAAATTTTCCTTCTTCGTACTTTCTTGGAAATGACTTTTTTGTATGTGATTGTAGATATACTAATTCTTCAGCCTCGTAACTCCAGATTATACAAGTATATCCCAGATTCGTGTGGATCTTGGGTTAAGAAACGATCACTTCAGTTGACTTATTTGAGCTCGTTTGAAGCTTATATAATTATTTGAATGCAGCAAAAGACATTTAATTTCGCAAAAAATACTTTTCATAATATTAATGTATTGATTGCCATACATATATAAAATATTTCGATCATACACGTACAAAAACAAATGTTTAAAATCAAGTCTGAAGCTAAATTATCACATTTTGATATATTGCGCAGGAAGCGCTCGTTACGTAATTTTATCAAGTCATTGAAACAGAAAAAATGATTAAAATTCATGTTCTGCAAAACAAAAGCAAAAAATCAAACAGTCTGAAGGAAAAAAAGTACGTTTCAACAAAGTTAGCTACGTCTAGCCGATGTGCTTTTAGTCAGCGTCGGCAAAAAGAAAAAAAAATCGCATAGTCGGGATATCCGATGAGAAGAGACTATATATATATGTGTGTGTGTGTGTGTGTGTGAGTGTGTGTATACATATATATACGCATATAAGGAAAGCTTGAGAGAGAATCGGGGTTCTTTTATACATTCGCAGACGTATAATCAAAAGATAAAAAAATTTCGCAAAAAGGCGTTCTCGATTGACCGGACCTTACGTAATTCCGGCCAGTCTATATAGCGTCTTCATCGGCGCGCACAGACGAAAAGTCGAACGGAGCATGGAAAAGAAAAAATAGCTTTACTATAAATCGACAGAAAAAATGAAAAGAATACTCATTTACTTTTTAATTTAATTTAATTCTGATGAAAATTAAAAAGTTTTCACATTAACGATAGATCTCAGTACTTATTCCTATACTTACTCTAATATCATTTAAATAAATACCTATAGTACAGTTAAAAGTTATATCATATTAATGTGTTACTTAATATTACTTGTTATGTGCCTTGAGCATTCTTTCAAATTTTGGACACAAATGCGTATGTTAAATAAATTTAAATGATGAATTGTTCATGAAAATTTAAAATAATGAGTAGAATTAGAAAATAATATTATTGAAGATCTGCAAGTAGGACAATGCATTGAATCCTCACAAATTTAACATCATAATAAATAGAATATAATACTTTCATAGTAATATTAGCATCGCTGTTAGATAACATTCATATCTTATGTAATATAAGATTTCATCAACTTATGTTAGTTTACAAACATAAGATTTCTATAATCAAACTGATACTTTCGTATTTACAATTTGAAAGTACTTATTTTTGATTTCAAAAATATTATAGATCTATATGTTAATAGAAATATATATTTTCAAAGCAAAATAGAAAAATAAATTTCTTTTATGAACTCTGTAATGATTAACTTATATTTGACTGAATTAGTATTTTTTTTTTGAAGGTATTATGCTACTTACGTTTTTCCCTTTTTGTGAAAACACACTGCTGTAAGATAAAAATAAACTTAAATAAATTTCGTATACATATTGGTGTAAAAAATGTATAACTTAATACAATATTATGTCTATACAGTACTTAATATAAGTACTTTAAAGGTATAAAGAAAAAATTATGAGAATCTACATTAAACTTTGAATTCACATGACTCACTAATAGTTTTCACTTGTATTACACATACTTGTAAAACCTATAGTTTGACAGTGTTTAATTTTGATTTTAATTTAATGCTTACAAGTAGGTACTGTAAATTTTTCTTTCATAAATTATTTATAAAAAAATTTTACGATCCAAAAATGACTTATTTTAAACAATAATGTAAGTTTCATTTGAGTAAATGATGAAAAGTAGGTAAGGATATGTAAGTGGAATGATCGGCAATAAATGTAACGTAGTTTTTCTTAGAAAACGTAACATATTCTATATTTAACAAACATTTTTCATGTTTTTTATATTTACATGTACACATCGTCGTATTTCGCAGTGTCGGTGTGAATAGTGCTCGTTTATTTACAATGCAAATTACAGTACGCGACGAAGAGAAAAAAGACTGAAGATAAAAAAGGGTAATACAAAATAAGGAAATGGAAAAAGAAAATTAGTAATCGCGGATCGATCCGCGACCGGCCAAAAGATTCACTATATATGTATAATCACCATATATGGATACGTAATGCCAACTTTCTCACGCACATGTAGCCGCATCATATCGCTCGCTGCTTGTATTACATATACACACCACAATTTTGGTGTTTTTTAAGGTTTTTTTTTTCATCGTCTCTACTATTCCTATTTTGCCATCGCGCTGGCATATTGCCTCTCGTTATTTACATTTGTTCGCCATACGTACTCCCTTTACTCTCTCTCTCACTCTCTCTCTCTCTCTCATATATATATACACAAAGTAAGCTATAAATTTTATAATAACAAAAGAATTCAGATTCACATCATGCAGGAACAAACTTGTTCTAAATAGACATACTGTCATAAATACACATAAGCATATTTATTCGCATGCATATGAAGTCCTATATACATATAAATTTTATAGATATAAATCTATTTAGAGGGAACCGGTCATGTCTTGCAATATGGATCGGTGGAAACTGTTGGGTCCACAGTGCTGAAATTGTCGACGTACGATTTCACCAATTGTTTAACATTGAAACCTCTGAATTGGTGGAAACACAGCATCTTTCGGAGTAGGTACCGCAATGCTTTCCTCGAAGGATTCTCATGCCCACAACTCAATCGTTGATGTATATAAGCGTCCATATTCAGACCTAATTCCTTATACTAAAATACTATACAACAGTAAAATGGGTAGTTTTGATTAATTCTTTCAAGAGATCCTGAATTATGATGTCAGCAGTCAAGACGTAGACTCGATCCAGGCAATTCTAACAGCGTTTGCATACCAAGGATTTGATCACATGACATTGGGCAAGATACTGTTCAGCAAGGCTAAAGGCAATCTTAAAGAGGATTTACTGGAAATGTGTTTATGACGCGAGGCAGTCTGATAACAAAGATTCAGAATAAAACATCACCAGTTGGGAAAACTCGAATTAACAAGTTAATTCAAAGATAGTTTATCACTAACGGCAATGGTGTGAATGTAGTTAAAAAAAAAATTTTGTAAATTATTTACGAAAAAACTTACATCTATCTATCTGTCTCTCTCTTTTATTCCTGTCCTATATTTACTGATAACTATTCAACCACACCATCACTATGGTCAAGTCAAAGAAAGATAGCAAGTCTTATGGAGGCAAACAGAAATACCAGGCGAAAGCGGACCACTTAGCTGAAGAATTGGAATTAGAAGATCTTTCAACATTATGCGTATTTGATGATACTCTTAAGATTGCTCAAGATCTAAATAAGAATCCTCATCATATGTATCTTGTTATACGATGTAGGCAGTCCGCATTCAAGGACTATGAAAAGGCCCTTAAAATCTTAGCTGAAGTGACAATTGATAAGCCCGAGCAAAGTATTGAGAATACACATCAAAGAACAATTTGAATAGTATCACGTATTGAAGGAATATTTAGAGTCTGTGGATAGCACTACAGTGGTAGAAGTAGGGCTTCCTACTGTAATAGTATGGAAGGGATGTGAATGAGATGATGTGTCTTTGATAGATTACTAGAGGCATGAACACCTGATTTTCCTGATCTTCCACTAGATATTAAGTCTACAGGAGACATTAAAAAGAAGAAGCAGTCTGTAGTTGTAGGTACAGAGCTGGACTTTCTATTGCAGATCTTGGAGGAAACGTGTAAGAGAGAACAACCCAAATATGATTTCAACATAATTTTGGGCATATCGTCTCAGTTAGAAATAATCTCTGATATACTCGTCCGAGGTGATTCATCAAAAGAAGAAGGTAAATTAGATCTGCTTATCAACACGATTTCTGCTAACACGGCAGCCATAACTGATCTGATCTATAAGTTTCAAATATAGAGCTTGGGATAGGGGTAATCAAAAATGAAGTGCAATCAATTAACAAAAGAATAGAGGTTAAGACCATACCTGTTTACAATTGTCCAGAAGTAATGAAAGAGATAGTGTGCATGAGACCTTGTCCGGATATATTGCCCGATCATGTCTTCCCGAACGATGCAAGTATAGATTCAACGAACTGCATTCGCATGCGAGTGATATATATCGTTTTATGTATTACGAATCCACGGGGCACTCGCTACCCAACAGCATACACCAGCGAGAAAATATCGTAGTAAGGAAGCTCTTCACGTTATACGCGATAGTGTACAACTACATCAATGATCGTGAGAGTTACCGAGCCACGCTAAATTTAAACTCCTACAAAAAGGAAAGGGACAGAGTGCAAGGCCATTGTATCTCTGACAAGGCCGTGGTCAATAGTATATGGCGACCAATCTTATTGAAATTGCATCAGGTAAACGCTTATGTATTCGACTCTGTAAACAGTAAGAATGACTATTCGCTGAATGTCAAAACGACTTAGTCCATGTAGTACCAAAGACGTCACGAACAACTTGTTTTTTAGAAAGGCTCACATAAAGAAAATAGGTATGAGATAAGTTCACTACTACTTTACCTATTGTAATCATTCAAAAATAAAGATGAGTACAACGATTCCTATACGATATATCCTATCAAAATTAAAGAAATAATACAGTTCTTCTGCCTTAACTTCAGACAAATGGTCTCTAGAAAAGTGATTAAAACTGATAAAATAGAACTAAATTATATATGTATATGCGCTTAGTTAGCAGAGATCAGGCCTGTTTGGACCAACGGGAAACCGAACGCGAAGTTTACATTTTCATTGTCACTTTTTTCTGTATAACTTAGTAACCACCATTTTAATATCTGATGTAGTATCCGTACCGTATTTCACAAAGGAGTTAGTTCGACTGCTTTGAAAAGTCTTTTTGAGAGTTTGGAGATACTCTTGGGTAACTTTTTGGTTATTTAGCATCAACTATTTAGCATGTTTACAAGACACGTAGGCCTTAAACTGATTTCTACGAAGTTATATTGAATGTATACTGATTTATGATCAGAATAAAAGATACATATAATTTACATGGCTTTACTGGAATGCATTATAAACCATCAAATTATCACTAATCCAAATTAAAGTAAAAGCAGATGAGATCCAAAAATTTGGCAAGATATAACTGAAAAAACTGCCGCCAAAAATTTTATTGGGACGTAGAGTATATTTAACAATCATAATATTATTTAGCAATGTTGCGCATAATAATGATGGCTTAGAAGCCTTCCATAATGTATGATTATTATAGGGGTAAGTAGACTAGTACCATTTCACGGCTCTTTGGGTATAATGCTTTAAAGTGTATAAGTTAGTTGAATTCATACGAGGAAAATATTTACGATACGGAGATGTATATCAGTACTTTCAATCGAATGGGTGATAGAGTAGTTCGTAGTTGTAACTTCTTTTGACAAGATTCTCTATTTTTGTCGATCTCTAAAATACATACTTAGAAGCATTTCATGGATAAGCGACATCATGCATGAAACAAGCTTAGGATTTGAAACAATTCTAGTTTTTGATACAGGACAATTGTGGTTACGGTGCCATATGCCTTTATGTTAATCGATTAAAAATATTCTTCTCCATTTTGTATTCTATTAAACAAGGTATATAATTCATTTACCATTTACATTCGAGACTGAAAGAATTTATCAGCGGATGCAGAAAAGTTTCTCTTGAGGTTTGAAAGTTGATATTTCGGTGGTAGGTCTTATAACTTCAATTTCAACCGTTTATGTCGTACTAACCAAGCAAATGCCTTGGGCATATATAAACATCTTGAAACCAAAAGTGAACGACAAGTCTACGATGAATGGCTTACTATCTACCGCCTCATATACTATGGGTATGCCAATCAAAGTAATAGTAAATCCCACTTCGTTAATTCCGATTTCAATGGTTATTCACCGCCAAATCCTAACGTTCCAACAATTAGAAAATTATTTTACGTCGGTGAGTAGGACACCAATTATTCATAACCGAGTAAATCAGTTTTAAACAAGAATAATGCATACAACTCAAACAATCAAAGAAAGACAGATGAGTCCAACAATCAAACCAACTTACACGAAATTAACCATGAAAATGTGAAAGTTAGAGTATTTAATAACCTCAAAAGTATCGCATATACCCTAAAAAATATTCCATTGCGAAATAGAAACACATTGAAACTGAATCTGAAGGATCTTTATGAGCATCCTTTCTAAAAAAATCAAACATCAAGGATAACGAGTATAAGCCGGTATGGTATACGAAACTGTTAGGAATCGCAGAAAAGATAAGATATTTCTTTTAACATTTATTTATCTGGAATGTGCTTTTTCGAAACGGATATGTTAGAGATCGAAATCGTACCAATCCCCCCAATACTATTCTAGATTTACTGAGTGGAACGACTGTACCTAATGATAGAGAAGTGTATTTGATTCCTGACTCTTATTATTGTGAGATATTTGGATTTGTATTGAAGGATCGAGAAATACCCGTCAGGTTAACAGACTTTTCATATCAGAATCGGCTAATAGGGGTCTTTCCAAACTTAGCTTCCACATCTTCCAATTCTGAGAAGGAGCAGGACTCCTATCACTTATTTTGAGGAGCGGAAACCTAGATGAACCAGACTTGTCTACATACTTTCATAAGCACATCTAAATTTTAATTTTGGAAATAACCAATTACGTATAAACATAGGATCTGTCTATCTCAGGCATTGTTGCTCGGATACCGGAAGCTTCGCGCAGAGGGAGCAATTATTCCTTCTTCGGCAAGTGCACGCGAGGTGAACAAAAAACGAGAAAGGGAGAGAGAATCCCGAGGAAAAGAATCCGAGAGCTTGCACTGGCCACGATCCTCGATATAGACGAAATAAAGGGTGAAAAAGCGAGGAGTGAGACAGGGAGAACGGGCGAATACGAAAGAAGAGAAGCGGAGGAGTATAAGAAAGAGAAAAAAATACGAGCACGCGGTAAAGGGTTCGTTTCTTCATTTTCTCTTTTTCTCTGTCTGTGCGCTTTTCCCCATTCTAACCCCCTCGGGTCTTCCTTCTTCTCCTTCGTTTTCTTTTCTCTCCCTCTTCTTTTTTTTTGTTTCTCCCTTCTTTTTCGTTCGTACGTTCGTTCTCTCGTTCCTTCCTTCCTTCCTTTCTTTTTTCCGCAAAAAAAAGTCGTTAACGGAACTCGATGTTTTTCCTTCGAGAATATACGTTCTGCATAAAAAAGTACCTAGCGGACTTCACGTTGAGAGTATACACTCAACAATTTAAAAGCGCGAACCAAGGGATGGAAAAAGAGAAGGAAAGTATATACAGCTGAAAATGAAGTAGCGAACTTAATTGCTTTTTCCAAAATTATAAGCATTTTGGCAAATCAACCCTTTTGTTAGCTTTGACGAGAGATTTACGGTCTGTAAGTAAGTTTCATAAAATGTATAATTTATCTCAGTACAGTTCTTGAGCACATAGTTATTATGATTTTGATTCGAAGATCTTGAAGATAGATAGAAGATGAAAGGTTACCGATTGATTTTAAATTTGTCGATATCAAAAGAAAGTAAAGAAATATATTACAATAATATTTTTGAAGTCTTTAATGATAATATGAACACCTTGATAATGTTTCTGTTTTATTTATCCAAAATCAAAATCTAAGAATATTAATTTTAACTAAAATAATGTCAAAAAATTGAATAACTAATCTTAAGGAAAATGTGATTAGCCACCTTATAAACGGTCAGTTATCACACTCGGCATACTTGCGGTAGTTCAATCTGCATTGAAGAAAAAGGAAGACTCGCATCTACGTATCTTTTGCTCGAAAACACTCACGACTCCAGGAAAAATATTTATCTCTCAACGGAAACGTGATTGATAAACGCTATTCCTTCAGACTGACGAAAGGATTGACGCGCGTTATTCAGCCCATCGCAGCAGTTTCGTTAGACACGACAGTCTGTGGGCAGCTCTTACGAGAGCAGCATATATCACATACATGTACATATAAATATATACACATATATGATGACATTGCAGAGAGAAGAGTGGGGAAATAACTACAATGGCATGTGACTAACGCAGGTAACAGCATATGATCGCACGGCTAAGGCAAAAAAAGAAAAGAGAGAGAAGGCGAGACGAAAAATAATGGGTTGCGCGAATGAGAGAAAGCGAGAGAGAGTGAATCGCGACGTATATCCTATATACGCCGCGATCGATCGACGAATTTGGCGAACTAATGTGTACACCGATAGGCGAGAGTAAGAGGAGGCGAATAATAATAATAAAAAAAAAGGGACAACCGCTTGGAAAACAAAAAGAGTGCGTGTGTATATGCGCACACCTCGCTTGCGATATCGGAGGTATATATAACAACGGAAAAAATTGTCGCCTAACTATACATACGCATCAGCCGGTCGACTCGTTCGTTCGTACGTTCGTTTCGTCTGTGCCAGAGAGGAAGTAAAAACACATCCGGTTTTTTTCCCTTTCTGCAGGTCTCCTCTCCTTCCCTCTACTCTCTATATCCACCTGTTTAAACAGCAATTATCTCGCGCAAGTGAATTTCGACGATTTCGGCTCCTCTCTTTCTCGCATCTCGTGTTGAGGTACGAACGAACGCCCAGCTTCCGCGCGCTCACTGATCTGCGATTTTCCTTCTTTCGTTTCTTTTTTTTTTTTTTTTCGTTTACCATATATATTTACTGCTTCTGTATGCTCGCAGCAATTCGTATATTTCGGAGCGGATCGTTGATTTATCGGACAGGACGTAGTTTTATTTACTCAATTTTCTACTTTAATTGTTTATATTGCGAGAAGAAAAATGATTATTCTCGTCGAGTCCAAAAGTGTGTGGGTTACAGCTAAGTAAAGCCCTGTCCGACATTATAGACGATTCCGTATACTCTTAGAAAAAATCGAGCAGCACACGCACATTCACACACGCACACACAATATCTACGGTCGATGACTGCATAGGGTAGTTTAGTCTCCCGTTCACATTATCTTTGATGCTTCGGTGTCGCGCAAGACACCATTTCGCTATATATATATATATATGTATAATAATAATTCTAATTCGCTAAGTAAAAAAAGACAAAAACAAACAATGGTTTCTCTCTCGCAGTCAGAAATGACGAGGCGTGTCTTTTATTTTCCCTTTACTTTTTTTTTTCATTCACGGCTCGTCGCAGGCGTCGATCCAAGTATGCAATGTATAATGATAACGCAACTAAAAGAAAGAGAGAATTGAATTATACAAAAGTAAAAAGCACTTGGTCTTGTCGGTGCTGCGGACGAGCCTCGTCGCGGCTTAGTTTTACATGTAATATCGTACAAGCGGGTTTCGCGTGTCTATTATATAATCGTCGATCATTTCGTGCTTTCCTTTGGATTTACCCGCGCGAGCGACAATCATAGCGACGCATTCGCGCACACACGGCTAATCGCATAATTCGTTGGCGTGCAGCAGCCTTTTTCCTTTTTCCTCATCCCGCGTTCCACATAATTCCTACCATAGTCGGTTGCATCCCGCCTCTTTCTACGTATTTATGCCATCTCTTTTGTTTCTCCTTCCCTGGATTTTGGACTCGCAATAACGAACAATTTTTTTACCAAACAAAACTCTATACCGGCTTACGAAGACTCTCCACGTGATTTTAAGTGCGAGGGAAGGCTGTATACTAACGTTTTATCGATCCAATTGGTCACGTACTCCCCTCCCCGGCAACGTATAATCATAGACAATCGAGTGGCCGTAAGCAGAACGCCAGATTGAAATCATTAAATAAGTGGCTGGATGCGACTTGATGAGTACGTGCCAAGACGTCGCTTATCCGTACGACGAAGACAGGACACTGGTCTCAACTGTAGAATCGTCCCAGAGTTAATTATTCATCGGATCAATCGGAGCATCGAGGTGTTATAAACCACGCGTCAAATGATGTAAGAAACGATATGAGTCGCTGAAATTCGTCAATGGAATTATTAATTGGAAAGAAGTTATGTCCACGTTTCAATGTCTATTTCAAAGGATTATTAATAGAACGAGTAATGCAAGGACCGCTTGTCCCAGGGCTACCTTCCAAATGTAAAATTGTGAAAACTCTAGATCTTTTCGAGATGTAGAGGAGTTTCCACATTTCTAGATTTAGAGGGTGTGTCAAAAGCTATACTGAACTGACATATCCGTAATGGGCAAAACAAAGTGTTTGGTAAAGCTTTCGTATACGATGAATTTTGATCGATCTATTCCTTGGTCCCACTGTACAGGGCCAAAATCATTTTGAGATACTCACATGCATCGGAGTTAAAATTTGAAATGGTTTGAGTATAATGGTAATGAATGGAAGTAAGAAAAGCAGATGTACTACTTGCGGGACAATACTTGGGTACATACTTGGGAATAAATGGGTATTTGGCTTTTATCGTTCATCGCGTCAAAGACAAGTATGCGTCAACTGAGTGCGCGACCGTAAGCTATATATACTTCTCATTTGTCTTTTTGAATTAGATCTTCTTTCGAGAAGCCTGAGCACAAAATAATGAAAGAATCGTAGTCAAAGGGAGATTTGTGTGTAATCGGAATGTATTTGAGGAAAGAATGTAGACGATGAAAAGTCATATTACATCCAGTATCGAAAATCAGTGATACTGGATGAAAAATAAAAGAAGACAAGTATTAGCCAGTTTGAATAATAAAAATTTACTATTTATCTCGATGGTAATTTTACAGGCATAGGTGTGCTTTCAATCGCATTTTTTTTTCTTTTTAATTGGCTAAAGTATAGTCCATTCTCGTCGAATCGCCATTAGCGCATGTGGGCTATCCTCCATAATCCAAGCTTCTCGGAGCGTTACAATGTACTTTCTCTCTTAACAAAAAAAAAAACAGGGTAATTCAATTTCTTTGTAATTATTTACAAATAAAAAACATGTGTCTATCTAACTAAGGTCTACGCCGTCAATTTCTTTACATCGCTTTAATCGCCGGTAATGGGAACCGCTGCGGCGAATCAACTTAACAAAACACAGGCGGCAGTCACAGATTACGATGACAATAATAATAATATAATAATAATAATAATCAAGTAGAAAACAATGCGCGGCTTAAAAAAAGTGCGCGAAACGCATGAAAGAAGAAAAAACGGTGCGACGGAAAAATCTCAACGACCTAAGAATTAATAATAATGAAAATTCGCGAACGCAGTAATGTGTATATATATATGTATGTATATATATATAAAAGGATTCTACATAGACTTCGCTTCTTGCTGCACGAGGAACATATTTCCGAATCCGCTCGCGTACACTTGTTTTTTAATATAATAACCACGCGTAATATAATCGGCAACGTTTCCGCAGTCGTGATATCGCTCACACATACTCGCTTGGTATACTCACACTCACAGACGCATAGACACACACACTGGCTCGCATTGAGCTGCTGCTGCTGCTACTGCTGCGCGCGCGCACGTATACATATAACTCCCAGAGCTCGCTCGCGTCATTAAAATTACACGGGAGAATTAGCAAAAATAAAAAAAGAAAATAACAACAATCTCTCTCTCCTGCTTCCCTTTCTGTATCCTATACATATATATGTATATGTATCTATATTTATATACGTGAGTGTGAACGCCATCGGGGCGAGTGACAAAAAAGGTCGGCCCGGCCCACAACCTCCCGAATTTCCTATACACAGTGTTCGCCTTGCACTATACAATACAACGTCGCGCTTGCACTTCAACCCCGACATTTCTTTTTCTCTATCTCAATCATCGTTATTATATATTATACACGAACGTTCTCGCGAATCGCATGCATAATGTGTATATACGTACAACAACTGTTTTTCTTTTTTTATCTTCGATCGCACTTATCCACCCTATATATATATGCATATATATATATATATATATAAGGTACCTCTCGTTTTGTTCGATGTATTACTCCGACATAAATGCACATACACGTAAATCGAGGATCTGTGTGTGTGTGTGTGTGTGTGTGTATGTGTCTGTGTCTCTCGTATATACGATACACAATATGTATTCTTTATACACACACAGATAATCTTGCGGCGTGCACACGCTTACATTACTTCCTTTATGTATATATAGTTTCGTACGTGTCCGAGTATTTCTCTCTTTACATATATAAATATATATAAAGGATAGAAGCAATATGTAGGGCTTTTACGCGTGTATTATACATATATAGGCGAGAGCGCGCAGCCTGGCGGGAAAAACGAAGGAAGAAAAAAAAGAAGACGAAAGAAAAAAAGAAAAAAAAGAAAAAAAGGTAAAGAACGAACGAGCGGCGACGCACTGCGTAAGAGCTCGAGAAACAGGTGAAAGTGCGTGTGGGCCGGGGGAGCTTGCAGTGCGCGCACGAGTCTTGAATTTATTCATGGGCTGGCGTTATTTTCGCCGCCGCCGTCGCTTGACCTCGTTGCTACTGCCGTTGATAGTGCTGCTGCTGGTGCTGCCGTTCCTGCCGATCTTTGTGCTGTCCAGATGCGAGGGCTGCCTTACGTACGCCTGACTTTCCGAGTTCGCGGCGTAGTTCCACACGTTCTGACGATGCGTCAACTGTTCAACAGACAAGAAATTTTGCACGTTAGTCGTTGCGTTATTATTTGGCATTTTTTCGTTTAGGCCAATTTGAATTATAGGACAAAGAATATTTTGTGGTATCCGCAAGCATAAACTATTATAACAAACTCATTCGCAAATTAGTCAGTCACACAAAAAGCACAATAATTTTAGCATTCAAATTCACTTCGCTCGACCAATCAACAATACCTAAAAATACTTTGTCTACCTCTAATCTCGTCAATTAAAAAATAAACAAAATAGGATCCGGCGCAATAGAATATACACGTCCGCCGCAATAATGCATCTCGCCGACTAGAGGCGATCAATTAAAGGGCGAAGTATATATATATACAAGCGCGCCACGACGATATATATATATATATATCGTCGTGGCGTGCTTGTCGCGACGATTGTTTTTATTAGTCTGCGCGCTTACTCTCCCTCTCTCTCTCTCTCTCTCTCTCTCTAGTCTGCACCCCATCCCCCTCTACCCCTCTCCCATCCATTTTACATTTTTTCAGCGTCGCGACAGCGTGGCTTTAAAAATTTAACGAAGCCGGGACTGCAAGACGAATCGAAAAGTAGGACTATTCGCTGGGTCTGTCTGTCTCTCTCTCTCTCTCTCTGTGCGATGCCAGTCCCTCTCTGGTTTTCGCTGACGCGCCTTCGTATGTGCATATACTCTCTCTCTCTCTCTCTCGCTCCTCTGTGTGCTTCATTTACGCGCGTTTCCATGCTCATATTGATTTTCGGAAAGTTTCACCCGTCCGCGAGTTTCTCTCTCTCCGCGATCTCTCTCTCTCACTCTCTGTGCGCACGTGTACGTGTGTGCGCGCGCGCGCGAGGTCTGCAACGAAGTAAATTTGCATATTATATAGGGAAATTAACGAGCTGCAGCCGATAGTTGCTGCATTATTTCTTAGATTCAGAGAGAGCTTGGCTGGCTTTTTCATCAGACTGGATTACAGTGGCGTGTCTACGTCAAGATTAAGTTTCATTAAGAATTTGAGAATTTCAAAAATTTTAGCCAAACTCTTGCTAATGAGCAAAGAAACAATTTATGATCGAGCCGACGAAATTGTTTACCGCAAATTCATGATCTTTAAAGGTGGATAGGATAATTTTTCTTCCTTTGATGACATTTGCACAACGAGCGAAATTGAAACGTTAATTTTAACTCGAAATTGTGTTTTGCACGTTTTAATTTACTCCAGAGCACTTTGACGAAAATGCACCATTTTAAGTTTCTTTTAATAAAAGCTTATTTCTTTTAAGATGCACTAAAGTAACTTTTTTATGCTCTTTCTGATATAAAACTACAAAATATTAAAAAAATATATTTAAAGTTTTTCGAATCTATCGTTACAGAATGTATTAAAATATAAAAAAAATAGTAAGACTAATTAACTGAAGCAGTAAAGAACTTTTCGACAATTTATAAAAATCAAATTCAAACAAATAAACAGTACTTATTGCTAAATTAAGCAACGGAAGCTAACTACTGAACAAAAATGCAAAAGTTGAAAAAAAAAGAGGAGAAAAAAATATTCGATGTAGTCCCGGCGTAAATTCAGTTTCGCAGCCCTCTCCGGCTCGCTCTGTTTTGCTTCTTTGGGGTCGAAGTAACGGTTGTATTTAAAACGACGACGAGGGCGAATGAAAGTTTTATTGGAATCTTGATTAAAAAGGGGGAGGGAGGGAGAGACGAAAATTTAATTAGGTGTAGCCGAGTGTGCGATCGTCCCTCTCCCTCTCTCTCGTACGCACACACACACACACACACACACACACACAGACGCACACACACACATATATACACCCAGTCAAACTGCACACGCCTTCTTTTTCTCTCTAGTTTGGATTTTTAAATTTAGAAGAGTAACGAAGCGCATTGTTTTAGCCATTAGCGATGCTATACAGTGTAATTGAGCGAAAAGAATTTAACGAGTTTTATTTCCCCTCTCTCAAAGGCTAATTTAACGAGTCTCTTTTTTTTCTCCTCTCCGCGCAGTTCTTTCGTTATTTACGCGAATCTCGAGTATATAGTGGAAATATATGCTACAACCTATAATCGCGCGATAAGCGTGTGGTGTGCTGCTGCTGCTGCTGCTGCTGTCGCGCTGCCATTTGTGTGCGCGACGATGATAACTTCTTTTTTTTTCTCTCTCTCCCGCACACAACTTTGCGAGCATTACGCGAATGTATAAATTAATCTCCGCTCGTTCGCCGACGTCTCTGGCGATGCAGATAAATTCGCCTCTTTTCTTTCTCTCTCTCTCTCTCTTTCCCGCGCGACTTTTGCAACCGATTCGCGTGCGCAAGTCGCTTTATGTAAGCTCGAACTTATTTTCGTATGGTTACCTGCAGCAGCGCCTGCATTAACATTACCTGCTATCGAGTTTTTTTCATCTTCCACACCGCTTTATTAGTATAATATTTTCTGGAAAAAAAAAGGAAAAAAAACAGCTGACTCTCAAGACAAATATTTTTAATTTCTATTCGCGTGATTCTTCGTCCGAATGTCCTTACTTTGGTGGCTTTGGGAAAAGTAGTCCTTTAGCAGGGAGAAAGGGAAGAGGGGCGGGGGG
>UELV01092127.1:0-42480 GCA_900490015.1 Megastigmus stigmatizans
GATGCGGTAGCCAGATAGATAACGAACGATTTCATGTACATACAAAACCCCCCTTTTTGTCCACTTATCGTATACAGCTCGCCATTCGTTTCCCACGCAAATCTAGCAAAGCCACGCACTCGTTATACATCCTACTATTTATGCGTGCATGTGTAATATGCGTGTGTGCGCGTGTACGCGTTATAGGTCGACAGAGACTCCACTCGTCCTTATGGATAGACACGGCGGCTGCAACTTTACGGCCTGTTTTGAGATTATACTCTCTACTTGGGAATCACACACCTTTTATGAACTTGCGATCGAGAGGAAGTTCCTTTGTGGAAGTGCTAATGGTACTTGTGAGTGGCTTTCGGCTTGGCAGTGAATTGGGTGGTGTGTAATGCAGGCTTTTTTTGGATGTGTGTCTGGGCTATTGAATTTCGATGTTTTCGAGATCGTTTTCGCGGATCGGCGGCTTCTGGAAAGCGACTGAATTCGGTAAATTTAAATGGCTCGAGTGCAGTATGCTTTGAATCGATGCGAGTCTTGAAAATCTGTGAGCTTGCTGAGGGTATTATATTTGATTTCTTGGGTGATTTTGACTTTTTCTTTTGGATTTGTTGATTGAAAAACATTTTAATCAGAGTAGTATATATATACTTTGATAGAACTACTCTTGTATCTACGAGAACATTTTCAAGGACTTTGATAATTAAGTAATTTATATGAAATTATTCCTTTTTCTTCTTCTTCATCGGTTGACCAGCGTTAAATATTTGACTGTAGGCCAAAAATGTTCAATTAACAGGATTACCGTTATTCTATGACTTTCGAAGCGATCTTTCCGCTAAATATTATACGACAGTGCTTCATTTTGATATCTCTCATAATTTAGGGGAATCCACATCCGAACTCGGGCGAAATGTAATCTGGCATCGCGCCAACGAGCGTATTACAAGATTAGCTTTGCGATTTTTCAATAGTAGCTTGTATATCCCCAAGGTCCTTTAATGTAAGAATCCCGTTATGTACCTAACATTTGAAAAATTGCGAGGTTTTTTTGTTTTCAAGTGCGCGGTTAACAATGGCATGATTTACGAGAGTTTGGACTCTTTGCACAATGCGGCCATTATGATGGAATTGCATGCGCGGTAAAGAAAGAAAAAAAAACACGTCAGGTAGTTATCCAAAGGCATAAAAGCTTCTTATTATTTTAATGCTCTTATAAGTTGTTTTCCAATTTATTTGCCTCGTGGCAATTGTTTTAAGACGCCGACGATTACAATTTGTGTATCTAGAGCAGAGACACTTAAAATAGTTTTTTCTCCAATTTTCATTATCCTGTTTGGAATTGTCCCAATTAAGACGTGTAACGAAATAAATATTCCCGAATCAATGTCGATTCCATTAACATCGAGCTAGCTTTTATACTCTATATACCGATAAAAACGTAGTTCAACGAACCAAAACACATCTCCATTTGCATATTCCCTCACCCCTGCATAGCAGCAGTGTAATAAAAAAAAAAAAACAGCACCAGCCAGAAAACTCTCGAGCTCAAAAACTCGCAGTTTCCGACAGCCAAAAAAAAAAGCGCAAGAGCCGTAGATCCTGTCGTCGTTAAACAACATAGAAAATAAAGAAAAATAAAACTAGAAAAACGCACGCTGGCAACGTATATACACACCCACGCAGACGAAATTTGGTCCTTTCACCCGCGGCGGCCGAGTGTCGAGTATGTGTGTGTGTCTCTCTGCGGGGAATATCGATTGCGCTTGCGCCGCGTGTGGCCCCGCGTTATGGTCTTATTTATCAGGCGCGAGTGCGGCATTAAACGCGCCTCTCTCTCTCTCTTTCTCCCCGTTCCTCTTGTATAGAGAAAGAGAACGCGCAAGAGCCACGTGCAACAGCAGCAACTTTAACGCGTCGTGCAGGAAAAGGGGAGCGAACGGTTGTAAATGCGCGCGACTCGCTTAAATACGTTTAGCTTGTCGGCGCCGCTGCGAGACTGCAGAGAGAATGGCGAGTCGACGCTTTTTCCTCTTTCCCCCCGAGGAGTTTCTATTATACATTACATATGCGTGACTTCTTTATGCAGCGAACGGAACTCGTGACTTTATTTGGTATATATAGAGGATGTGTAAGGGTTGATTGAACGGATTATATAACGTGTGAATGTGTGTGCATACAATTTGCTGCCTTGTTTGCGCAAACACTCGGCTATATATATATATATATATATATATAGGATGCAAGTGTGTGTGTGTGTGTGTGTGTGTTTACGTGCGAGGAGCATCAAAGATTTTCAGCTAAGCCAACATCCTTCCGGAGCTTGTATACAAACACTAAACGAAATTAATGAGGTTGGATTAGCGATGCAGTGCATCGTTGTCGACTATCACTGTACTACTTTCCCTTACGGACCGAAAAGTTAGCTATAGCGGCAATTAAAACGGGATAAAAATCTTTGCGACGCGACACTTTTGCAGCACCTTCTTGTATTTTCGAGAATAATTCACGGCACAAAGCCCGAAAATTCCTCTTTTGCTGATACATCATATACCTATATATATTTCAAGGGAATCTGATATAATACTCGATGTAAAAGCATTTTTCGAACGACGAAAGCCTCCTCGAAGAGGCTGCCACGACACGCATTCCCGCTGATGGAATAGCGTTCTCTTGATACATGATGGATCATCCGCGGATTAAATGTTTTATATATATATTTTTGCACTCTCTCTCTCTCTCTCTCTCTCTCTCTCTCTCTCTCTATCTATCTCTCATTTTTAATGCATTTTAGCGGGATACGCATTATATGAAAAGCATTCCGCTGTATACATAAATCGAGCGTTGACGGAGTAGCTTAACCATTACTTTCTTAAAAATGTTATAGAATAAGGTTTTATATGCGCGAAAAGCTCGCACTTTTCTTTTTGATTCAATGCAGGGCAGCTCGCTCGGAAAATATAATAGCGCATTGTTCGAATATTTGAACGGTCCACAGGGCGGGTAATAGGAAGTTTTCTCAAACGGACGTCATTGGGGACTCGTAATTTTCCGAGTATTTCCGAGATGGTTCTTATCTCTCTCTCTCTCTCTCTCTCACTGATCGCGCGGGAATCAGGGAGTTCGCGTTATTTAACCCCTTCTCTTTATTCAATTCTTGGAAGGCTGTGCATAAAAGCCAATCCCCTCTTTTTCTCTCGCTTTCTCTGCTCTTCCGGCTTCGACGTCCTCGCTGCGCTCTTCGCTCGAGGTATGCAATCGCGCGTCCAAAATTCTTATCATTTTCCATTCCACATTTTTTATATAATTTTCTTTTTCACCAAGGCTTATATTAATATGACTCACAGTCGATTGTTATCGGGGAACAATGAAGTTACTCACAAATGCCCATATCTTTGCTATAATTTTATTGAAATTTGACAATTCACTTTTATTATGTATTATTTAACAATTCACGATGTAACCGACATGACATTCTTTAACAATTTAATATACTCAGACCGCAAAAACTCGTATATTTTACTAAGAGAATTTCACACTGCGGTATAAAAAGTACGTAAACACACTGCCGCGTATATACATTGATACTCGAAAATAGAGTCATTCTCGGAAATTTTTACCCGCCACCTTCCCTGCACACAAGGAAAATATATAAGGTGGCAAGAACCAATTTCTCAATTTTATCGGCGCATTTCGAGAGCGAGAGACGTGCGCAGAGACCCATAAAGAGGTTTCGCCGCACACAGAGATAGAGAGAGAGAGAGAGAGAAAGAGATAGAAAAATTGCAAGATGGATCTAAGGAAAAAAACTGCCCCAGTGCATGTGACAGTCGTTCGCCCCCGAAAGAAAATCCGTGCGATATATTCGCCGTATATACATACGTAGTAGCAATAAAAGAGAACGAGAGAGAAACGGAGAAGAAAGAATCCATGTGTGTGTTTGCAATGTATATGGAGGTTATGGGCGAGGGCTTTTCTTTCACTCTCGCTCGCGCGCGCGTCCGGAGATTTCATTGATTTTCCAAGTCCGCGTGTACATTTGCGTCGGCCGTCGTTATTGGGTTTTCTTTTCCTCTCTCAGAGCGACTCCCGTCCGAGGTACTAAGGAACGAGATAAGTCGCTGAGAATTGGGCTTAGAATTATCCCGGGGGTATCCAAGGTATATATATCTCACGATCTCTCTCGGTAACTTTTACGAGGTATCGGAAAAAGGGGTATAGAGACGATTATCGGGGACTGTACTGTGCGAAAGTGCTGCTAGCTTATTCTTTTGTTAGCTTAGCTCGCCGTTATTGCGCTAAGCAGTTCGATTGCCTGCAACGCTATAGTCTTATACGAAAATTCACAATGTTTACAGTCGTTTAAAATTATAATTGTTTCGTATGCAAAGCGCGTCGTCTAGAAGTTTCACGATATATAAAAGTGAAAAATAGATCTTTATGAATTTCCAAGAGTTGCGACGGCTTTAAGTACGTCTGGAATAAGTGAAATATATAAAAGCCGGTAAATTATAACATCTTCGCACAGATCATAATAGTAGTAGCCACACGGAATTATATATTTCGCAAAAAGAATCGATTGCGGCCGGGTACACTTGTATAGATAGGCGATATATCCAGAGTTTGCGAATTAATATTATAGACATCGGTAAGATTCAATAGGGAGGTAAGATTAGTAGATGAGTTCAGGGCACAGTCAGACAATGACCCCGATATAGTTATACACCCTTCCACGCTAATTCGGGAACTTTATAGCTTCGGGTATATCTGAGTCCCTATCCCCGGGGATTAGCGACGAGCTCCGATTCTTTCTTGCAAAATACATTCCTTTGTTCTCGATTGTACGTTATACGTGACCCTTTCGCGTGCTCTACCGTTCTTAAACCCGCTTTTATCCAGTGTACACAAGTGGGGAATTTTGAAAAGTTATCAGGAATAATATAGGCATCTTGTGTAATCGTTCCCTTTTTTTGCGAATGAAATCATTTGCGCGAGCTAAATAGTATATCGGCAATTCTGCAAAGTGCCGTATATGAATCCATTAAAGAATTCCATTCATCCGTCTAATCACTAGGCGTATATGTTCAAAGTCAAAGTTAAACATAAAAGAACGGCCTTCCTCTCATATATACACTACAAATATCACAAGCTAATATCCAAATCGGCCGCATTGCATTCTCTAAACAAAAACAGAAAAAGAGAGAAAAAAAAAAATTAAACGAAAAATGTGTCCGCGCGACGTTAGACTGAGCGCAACAATGAATCGTCTCTCGTCAAAGGAAACGAATGAATTCCTTCTTTCGGCATATACACACCATTTTTTTGTTGTTTTCGATATCGAACGCTCGTTTGCATGCGCTCTCGTACCTCCCCGACACGTACACACACACACACAGACGGACGTATAACAGCAACGTTCTGATTCCACAAAGGCCACTCATTGTCTCTAACGCGGATAACGGCGCTTTTTTCCCTCTCTCTCTCTCTCTCGAGTCGCGATGTGTCACTCCGCACTCTCTGCGAGCTCCCGTAATGTCAGCTTTATATATGCTGTAACAAAAGCTCATCGCCCTTCTAGTGTGTATATATGTACCTGCCGTTGACTCGTATTTTATTTTTGTGTATAGGTACGCGCGTGTCTGTGTATAGTGGTTTGTTTTTGCAAACTCTGGAATTTCGACTTTTGAACGCGTGCGAGTGTTTAGCGGCGTTCGATATTGACGCTGCATTTAGTCACGTAGCAGGTGTGACTTGTTTACGCGAGCTTTCCTTCTTTTGCGTCTAAAGCCTTGAGCTTTTGGGACTTTTGTATATGTTTATCTCTGAGTATTTTTACGGGAGAATGAAAAATTCGGAATTTTATGACCGATTGAGTTTGCGATTTGATTTGCTTTGTACTGGATTCGGTTGTACGCGCGATAGCGAAAATCTATCGCCTATTTGGAATAAAAGGAAGGAGACTTATGAAACGGTATTGCATACGGAGTATCGAGACATGTTTAATTCTAAAATAAAATTACCCCTGAAAAGATGTTACGAAAGCTCGATCAAAACTAATGCTTTACAATACGCTACAATATCTACTTTGATAAATATATAATTCATATATTGTGGCACTTTAATTTTCAACCCTCTATTGTGTACGTCTTCTAAAGTAGCCATTTTTCCATAAATTCCCCATTTCTAAGCTTAAAAAAAAACCGCACGAGCCACACCCAACCAATTCCTTACACACAACTCAACCCTCCACCAATCCACAAATCCCCACCCCCCGAAAAAAAGGAATCAAATAACGTCAAGTAAAAAACCTATCTCTCGAATCGAGAAACTTTCGCGCGCAGAGCTACACGACACGGGCGCATCGACAAACACCGTCAGCGCGCGGATACACATGCTCTCTCGACTTGGGCATTCACTTCGCGTCCTTCTTGTATACACACACTCGCGGCGTCGAATTCCACGGTCGAATTGCCCTTCCCCATCTATATATATTCGGTTCTCCATACATCCAACGCAGTGTGTATGTGTGTGGAGCCTCACGCTATGGGCATACTAAACGAGCGACGCATAATACAACAGAACCCAAGGAGATAGACGTCGCCTTTATTTCAGCACGCATCATTCCACCCCTTTTTCCTTTTCTCTCGCGTTCTACCATTGTTTCGCGCGCTTTTCCCGAGAACGAATTTTCGACCGACTCGCGTGATTTGTACGCTCATATATATATATATGCTTCTTTTCTCTCTGCGAGACTGCTGCTCTTTATCGCATTGTCTACGCGTGCACACAGAAGCAAGTGGATTGACCCTTTGGAATTCTTTTCTGCGTTTCCTTCTTTTTTTTCTTCTTTTTTTTTTCATGGCGGAACGACTAATTGAGAGGTTGTAGGCTCGCGGCTGGTGTGGAATTTTAATTCGTATGCTTGGGGCTCTTTTTATTTTTCTCTTTGTTGCTGCAGCGATGCAGGGATTGTAATGGATACTGAAAGGCTTGGAAGAGTTCGGTTGTATTTCGTTTGGATGAATTTATTAGGATCTATATATTCCGATATAAAAAAAGTTGATTTTTAAACTGACGGACGCGCAACTGATATACATATATGAATGTTTTTGATTTCCTTTGAAGTTGTATAATAACAATTCACTGGCCGGAAATGCTACTTTCATCGAAATGCCAAAATTAACCTTCACCTCGTTCCTTTTGGAATATATCGGGTGCACTTTTAATACAATCCAATAATGTTCGAACTATTTTACGTAAAGTCAATTGTCAATTCACTATACTTAAGTCCCTTTGCAATTAAGCTTGATGTAATTTTCTAGTCGAGCGACCGTCAGATTCATTGATCCCTCTAAAATTCACTCGGCCACAAAGGAATTTAATAATGCGGACAAAATTAATAAAAAAAGAGACTATGTAGGGTAATATCGATTTTTCATCAATAGTCCCCCCTCCTATAATTATAAACCGTGATATTTTTAATATCTGCATTGTGCGATGCATCCACACGCCGGTCCACAACCTTACGAATCACGCGGTAATTTAATTGCGTCCCCGATATTTTTCTGAGTATACAAGCACAAGTACACATATACTTATTCCCCTGCATTATCTAAATTAGATTTACACTATTAGCATCTCTTCGGGGCTGCGGCTTGCGCTCGAGAGAACGGAATAAGGCAGTTCAATTATGCAAGTTGGTAAAAAACGTCTCGACTCTCGCGATCCATCGGATTCCAATTCTGCCTGTACACTTTAACAATTGATACTTCGAGTAACGAATAATAGGATCGGATTAATTATGCTGTTGTTGTTGTTTTCTTTTTTGGTTGCGCATTAAATGCCACAATCGACACGCGGCGTAATCTCGTTTCTGTTACGTTAATCCTTACGAGACGGTAGCGATAAATTTTGTATCCTTTGGACAAGATGTGAAAGTCAATTTTATCTGCGACAGAGAGGAAGGAATTGGAGGAAGTCGCCCGAGGCTATATAAAATCGATCGCGTGCCTAAGCTTGTAACCTTTCCTATCGGTTATATAGACAAGTAAAAGGTAAAATATAATAGAGCCGCCAAGTTAACCTTGTTATCTTATAAAAGAGTCGCGATGGAAAAACAACGATTGCGGGCTATAACGATTAATAAAGGGTAACAGTGTTTCACTCGCGCTAACGTGGTTAAAACGTGTCTGATTAGCAGCTATTATCCTTATCTACTTTTAATGCGGTAAAAATTTTAATTAATCGCTGCTTCAATTATTATTATTCCTTACAATCGCATAATATTTTACGCGATATTTGATAATCTTTTTTTACTTATAGCTTCAAAGCGTGTCTAAACGTTAATGCAAGTGGTCTTGATTAAACATTATCCGAAACATTTAATTTTCCTTTTATCTGAAACACACTTTTCCGCTTCCTCGTAGTAGGCGCGTTTCATTATCTCCCAGCCCTGGGAACCACTTTTTTTTGTTCGTTCAGAGCGCATCGATAGCCTCGCTCCAGCGCTTTTTTCCCCCTTCGCTTAAGCCTTAATTTAATAAACTGCGCTTAAAACAATCTCGACCTTTTTCTCCGTCTACTTCGGATTTCGATCTTTTTCAAAGTACAAAACTAGCAGCGTATGCAGGTATATTGTTAATCTCGGTAGTTTATAGACGGGAAAAAATGCATATGCTGTATAGACAACAATTTTTCACGATATTAAAGCGAGGAAGTATATAAGCGGGTCAGCGTTTCATGCCAATATCGCGATCAGCAAATATTCCCGCGGCGGCAGCAAAATATTAATCTATGTAGGCTCTTTATTTTTGCTACTCGATTCTACCCCATCGAACCAATACCGCGGAAAGATTTGTTTAGAAGCTCTTCTGCTCATTCCAGCGCGGCATTATCGTGTGCAAAACTGCCTCCTCGCGTATTGTTGGAACTTGCCGCTTTGCCAATAGTTCGACGATATTTGTGTGCAATAACTTGATGGCTTGCCTATAGGGATTTCATTCTTTGTATACACTGAATATCATTGCGTTATGTCAACGGTGAAAAAAATTGCTCATTTTCTCATAGAGCTTAATATACGTTTCGTTTTTATTAAGGATCTCCGAAACGATCGTATAATCATATGTATATAGGTTCGAAGTCCTCGACTGCAAATGGGGTATATTCCACGCGATACAGAATTTCAGTTGACAGTTGGGTAAATTACGCATGCTCAACGCTGAGTGTTTTTTCACGGCAGGGTGATTCTGCAGGGCATCTATCAAAACGAGAGAGAACGTCAATTTTGCTTCAACAACCTTCCGGGTCACCGATGATTGGGCCATTTCGGTAATTGGGCCGTTTCCCCTTATACCTACGCGTGTATCGTATAATACTTATGAAATCGATAATATGCTACGTATGCCGAACGAGGTGAAAGTTCGAGCGAACAACAACAACACATATCGTTAACATTCGATGTATACGCTGGAGCTGCTTTTCATAAAATATAAATATGCGATTCAATTAGCGCGCCGGTGTTTGTACAATCGTATCGTTGAACCGAATATGGTCATAATTATGCGAATATAAATATTACTCGACGTTTTTTTTATTTGTTCCCCCTTTTTATTTTTCGTTCTTTCGTATTACCGAGAAAATAAACGGCCTCTCGTTCCGCTGCAGTATATCGTGGGCTACAACAATTAATTTGGGCTATAACCAAACGTGGGACAACGGAATGTTTATCGATGCATTTTTACAAATAAATCAAGAATTTACCGGCCACGAGAACCTCGCGAAAGGCAAAAAAAAAACAACGTTTTTTCCCACCATTTCCTCCAGCAACGCGAACCTCCTCGAAATTGAATTTCCAGTGTCGAATGCCAGCGGATATTACGTATATATATACAACCTACCTGCGTATATACACCGGCACACGCACCCGCATCCCATACCATCCCGCACGCAGTCTATATCACAGCTCGTTCGTTCGCGTGTGTCTACTATGTACACACCCGTCGCTGCCGCCACTTGATAAACTCTCGAGACGATAAAACGATAAACGTATACCTAACACACTTGTGTATGTGTGTGCGACGCGCAGCAGTTCACCTCGAGCCGTGCGCGTCACCTGCGATGTGTACCAGACCTCCGTTTTAGATAAGACCGTACTCTTTGCGCCGATTGAATTTTCACCTCCGACGACGACAACTTCAGTTTCAGTTCGCTCGCGCTGTGGCCGCCTCTTTTCACATGTTGTATATACAGCTGGGGTATTTTCAAGCTTGGAGATCGGTATGAAATCGGAAGCGAGCATCAAGTACAAAACAAAGCGCGAGAAGACCAGTCGACGACGTACGTATAATCTCTGTGTGTTGTGACAAAGACGGCGGCGAGAGAGAGAGAGAGAGTTTCTTGGGAGAATTTAACCTACTTCGGCTGTCGGATTACCGACTACCGACGACTACGACGACGACGACGACGGTCGTGATGTAGACGTCGATTTAACTGTGATTTATGGGGATGTGATGTATTGGGGCGAAGTTTATTTTTGTTTATCTTTACAGTGTGCTTTGCTTCTTTCGGATTTAGTTATACACCGGGATGACGCTGTTGGAGTTGATGGCTTCGTAGATATATATATATGTATATATATATATATATACATATATATGTGTATATACTGGTGCATTGGCTTATCGGTTTGTTTGGTGTTTTAAGTGAGCATCGCAAGCGCATTCCTTTGCAATTTGATTCTTATACTCGAGTGGAGATGACATATATTACATTGATTAGATCGGAAAGTGATATTTTAGGATTTCTCAATTCGTAAAAGACAGATTTTAATTGTTACTTAAAAATAACATTAATCGTATTATTTCTAAATTTTTCTATTTAATAAATTAAAACAAAAGGGTACTTGTTTGAATGTTCGATGGTGCGAGTTAAGAAAATTATATAAAACTGTAAAAAAATGTTGAAATTTCGTAAAATGTATATTGTATCATACAAGAATGACGCGTGATGCTATCTCGTGCAGTATGTGGAGTGATTATACTCAGCGGTATTAAATGAAAACCCGAAATGAAGCATGAAATTACTTAAAAATATACACCGCGAAAAACTCGGCTTTTTCCTGAAAAATATAATTCCACAATTGCGGTTCGAGTCATCCTTGTTTATATTATTCGCGAGATGTATATACTCGAATAAATTGAGCAGGAAAAAAATTTTTAATTATTCACCGCGAACTCAAACATATAACACAGGTTTAAAATCCAACTTATACGTTATATTTATTCAGATTTTAATTAACGCAAAAATATTTTCTGCTCCGACCCCGGCACAATTTCGCGGATGAGATTATTAATTAATGTAATGTGTTGCACTCTGTAACGTCAACTAAGCTTCTGTTTGGAATAATACATTTAACGCTCTACCACTAATTAGAACGCAGCAAGGTTTAGTTTATGATGTCATTATAAGCCAATCTTTTAATACAAAACGTACGCAGTCGAAACGGTAAAAATTTAGCTCTCAATCAATACATTGTGAAAATTGATCTTTTATTATACTCGAATAATTCCAGTGCAGAGACGTAAAGAGAATAAAGTGAAATTTATTCCGAATTTTTCAAACATTTCCGAATCGATGAAGAAGATCTGACGGGAAGAGGCAGAGAGAGAGAGAGAGTGAGCTTCGCGAGTGAACTCATCCTAACGCAAGCCAACATGAAATTTCCAACTTCCGACATGTTGAAAATTAATTTTCGACTATACTCTTTGTGAGGGAACTTAAACTGGGGCAAACTTCGTAAAAACGTGAAAAATCGCTTTTGGAGAAAGGAAAAAAAATAAACTGGAGAAGCTCGCAACGCGATCTGTCCGATCTCGTAAATTTTACCCTCTCTAGCAAGAATTGAAACGCACGTTTTATAGTAGAGAAGAGTCCCGTCCAGTGTAAAAAAATCCGTCCCCCGCGGAGTGTTGCCAAAAAATTGAACCAACCGACGTTCAACATGTGGTCATCACCCGGCCGCATGTTGTTAAGTAAATTTTTGGCAACACTAACAAAGGGTCGACCTTTAATAACTGCAACAGCTCTTGATATAAATGATTCTTCATGGTCTGTAGTCCGTTGTACGAATATGCAGATATGAACTGAGGGAAACGCTAAATTTGACTTACTGTTATACCAACTACCGTATCAATTTCAACTGGCCGAGAGAGAGAGACGAGAATTGGCATTCAAAGTCGGTCCTTAAAGTTATGTGCTTAACATATATAGATATAGTAACTTTTGGGTCAAATGTGATGTCTGATTTATGTCCCGATATAGTAATTTACTCTGATAGAGCGTTTAAGCTTGCAATTGTTCCCCACGTATATATTTACACTTTAAATCTTACGTTTTTGGAAAGTTCATTGAACCCTGATAACCAATATTAGTAATTATACTATTGATTCACTATTGGTATTTCTTAACAAACTTATATTTTAGCCTATTTAGCTTATGACACAGATATTATACACGAAAGTAGAAAGCAGCTGCGTCCAAATAATGACTTTTGACTCGAAACACACCTTCGTCCTCACACAGAAGTAGAAGAAGGTCGTGCCCTACTGCCAGACACTCAAAACCTACGTTATGTACTCCATACCCAAAATACATACTCAACCTTTTGTCGAAACTGCTGCAACTCCGATCGTGAACATACCACATATCAAATCAATATCTATCAAACCGCACTAGATTGCGCCATGAATCAACCACGGACTAATCCGATCTTCTCGATCGTTGTGATTTTCCGCAGAAGCCGGTAGCGCCAATTGCACGGACGAGGCGACGACAGCAGCGGCGGCGGCGGCGGCGGCGGCGGCGGCGTCGGTGGCGTCGAGCGTCGCGAGCTGCGGCAGGACCGATGAATCGAAAAACGTCCATCTGCAGGAGAGCTGGCGCAAAGCGTCGCAGGAGTCGGAGGATGGCGGCGGCAGTGGTGGCGTGCAGCCGACGATCGATCAGGCTCAACAGACGACGCCAGGTACCGTCTCTCTCTCTCTCTCTCTCTCTCTCTTACTCTCTTACTCTCTTACTCTCCGTCTCCCCTCTTTCCTATTCCCACCGTTGCAACGATCCTCGTTATTATAGCTCTCCCAGCAGAAACACTCGCTCTCTTTTCTACTGTATAGTTTCACTTACCGTATAACTGCGACTCCAATTTCATAACATCATCTCGGGTTTCCCTTGTACTCTTCATCTCTCTCTCTCTCTCTCTCTCTTGCGCGCGCGCGAACGATCGTGACATACACGCGTATACATACGTATGCGCGCACAGAACCCGTATTACATCTTTACTCTTTCACTTGCTAGAAAAACCCCTGTTATGAATATATGCTTGTATTATAAGGTACAGAGAAGTTATAATATTTCGTTGATCGCCGAGGTCTTACATGGCAGCGAGCGAGTCTCTCGCAAAGTTTGCGCTGCACGAAAACTCGGTCTGTCTTTAAAATTCCGTGGTTCTCTCTCTTAAAGTGTTATTGCTCTTTGTGTCTTTTTTCTTTCTCATACTTTCGCCGCGCGTCCCTTCGGCAGCGGAGGTGTGGGGGGTTGGAATATATTGCGGAGTCATTCCAAGAGATCGTTTCGGCGAAATGAAAGAGTCATATTCTGAAAACGGAGGGAGATGGTAATTTCGAGTACATTCTATTTTCCATTGAAGGAGAGATGTTACTTTTTTTTTTCGGCTCCGCAAATAGAATCACATTTGGTTGATGAAATTTGTTTACGAAGAAGAAAAGGTCGCGAACGGGAGAACGGTTACTTTATGGTAATGAACGGTGTGAACAAAATTTATAAGCTTGTATCTTAGGAATAACAATTTCCATTTTGTTCTGTACTCTGCGTTTCGCGAAAAGAGCTTCTCTCCCTTTCCCATATTTCCTATTGTTTCTTTTGAAGAGAGATTGAACAAAGGTGCCAATCAGGCCCCTATTCGGTATATCTTGATGCGCAGATTATACGGGTTTTAAATTCCACTTAAACGAGCTCTAGATGTCGAGTTGAGTTTCTCATCAGGCTCATATTTTCAAGCCCGAGATTCTCGCGAATCCTAGAGATTGTACAGCTTGGATTTCTTCTCGAAATTAGTGAAAAGTTGATTAACTATTCAAACGAGTATAGGACGTAAAAATTGATAAACAAGTAGGCGTGCATTTCTCATATCTGACATTTCCATGTTTTAATTTATCATTGCAATTGAGTACTTGGTGAACTAAAAAGAATGAAATAAAAATGGTGGGAAATTTTATTATGTATTGCAGATGTACAGCAACGTTACCTCGTGGAGACGATTACTATGACGACAGTGACGGAACGACGAATCGTACGCGAGATAAGCGAAGAGGAAACTCGGCCGAGCATCGACGAAGCCGACAGTATGGCGGAACGTCAACCGTCCATCGAGCATCAAAAATCTATAGAATCCACAGAAAATCTTAACAAAAATGACACGTCGAACGAAGAAACCAGTCTTGCCAAAACGGACGAACTAATGGAAAAGGAGAAGCCATCGGAGCTCACATTGGCTTTCAAATTGGGCAGCGTGTCTTCCTTGGTCTCGAACAGTCTCAAGCCCAATTCAGCGGTAAGGCAATTGTTTCCCGATCCGCGATTCATCTCGCCACCACCGGCACCGGTGAAAAGCGTCTCTTCGGATTTAGAAGATTCCGCGATAGACGAGTCGGGCGAGAATCAAAAGTTCCTCATCACAACCGAGAGTCTGCGTCTGTTCGATGCCGTGAAACGGTCGAAAATCGCCGCCGGAAGTCGTTCGGACTCGTCCGAGAGCGATTCGTCCATTAAACGAACGATCGAGCGAAACGCCCTCAGACGTAGTCTCATTTGCAAATACGAGAGCGGCGGTACACTGAAAAAGAAGAACTTGCGCAGCAAGGATCTGACGCTGGAGGAAAGGATCAGACAGTTGACTTGCGTCGACGAGGACGAGGACACGGCCGACAGCAGCGCCTCCGAAAACAACAACACCGGCAAGATAAACGTTCATCACAACAACAACAACAATAGTCTCAACATCAATGGCGTGGGGGACCGCACGATAGGCGAAGGAAATTGCACGGACGATCAACAGATGATGATGGCGGTTCATCAGCTGCCGGCGCGAACCTCACCCTCGGGCGAGGAGAGGCCAAAGGGCCACGTCATCTCGTCCCACGGCACTCATCACCATCACCATCAGCATCACGCCAATTCCTCCAATTCTGCCTACAGAAAAATCACGGACCTGTTCGGTCAGAAGAAGAACAATTCCGCACCTCCGGCTGTGGAGCTGAACCTCCCGGACATCGGATTGGGCGGTAAACATTCGATGGCCATGAAGACCAACGCTGGGACTAAACTGAATTCCGAGGCGAGAAAGCAGTTCCTCGCTAGTTTGGCGCCACTGTCCTGCGTCGCCTCCAGTGGCGTTGACGGCCGCGAAGACTATTACAGGATGCCGTCGAAGATGAACCCAGGCGATCGAAACTCCATCTGCTACAACTCGGACTCGTCGTACAGTTTGGAGGACATCGAGGATGCGCTGAACGAGGGTATCCCAGCGCCGCCCGACGTCACCAGAGGAACTCCCACCTCGGCTGGACCATCGATGGATGCGTTCGGTGGCGATCCCACGGACGAGCTTCTCGCATTCGTCGAGCAGGACAAGTCGAGAACCGAGAGGATCAAGAGACGCTACAACGATGCCGAGGACCAGCATCGCAACGACATGGCCAACATCGAGATCCCGAAGAACGTCGTGAACCTCGGCAACAACGACGACGAGGACGACGACGACGAGCTGAACGATTACGGATTCAATCGCAGGCCCTCGGTGCGCGGCATCAAGGCCCAATTCGAGACGACCAACGAGATCGTCCGACAGCTACGAACGAGAGCAGCGGCGAACTCCCTGCCCGAGGCCTGCCGACTCAGCTTCCAAGGCACCAGTCACGAGGAAGAGATCGCCGCCAGTTCAGCCTGTTCCGGATCCTCCTCCTCCGACGTCTACCGGGTCACCTACACCAACGACATCCAGACCGACCCCAACACCATCAACCGAATAAACAGCATGCAGCGTCAGATCAACGACATCTACCAGAGCATAGCGGAAAGCAACGTCACGGGTGCCCTGATGGACCAGCCAAGAGCCCAGAGCACAACCTCCCTGTCCTATCTCGAGGGCACTCTGCCGAGATCGATAGGCCAGCAGCACCAGACCGAGGTCGCCCAGACCGTCTGCCATCGATCCTCCTTCCCCGATCACAAGAACGGACTGCAGTCCGGAACTCTGCTGAACCCGGCGAGGATGCTCAGAATAGCAGGGGGTGGGGACGGTGTGACGGCGACGACGGCCACGCCACCGGGTGTCTACAGCACCTTGCCCAAGAATCACAGACATCCGCAGGTGTCGGCGGCGGCCGCTTACTCGGCTGGCTACTCCTGCGGCGTGCTCTCGGCCAATAGCGCGGCAGCTGCCGGGGCCGTGCCGACGACACCGGCTGCCGCCGCCGCCGCCGCCGCGGCTGCCAAGTGCTACAGGACCATGTATCTGGTGCCTTACAACGGCCTCTCGGATCCCACCTATCAGAACATACAGAGGATACTGCCGCCCCACTCCTCGCCCACCAATTATGCCGAGCACATAGAGAGGTATCCGTATCCGAGGGGCGGCAGGATCGATCAGCCGCAGCCGCAGCCACAGCCACAGCCGAGATATTACGTCAGGCCTGCGACGATACCGGTCAGTCTTATTGTATTATGTGTTTCTCATTTTCTGCTGACTTGTACCTTTTTTTTTTGTTCGGATTTACGGAAAAGTTGATTTTTATCGGTTAAATATTTTTTATTGCTATCCTGATAAAGCCATTGAGAATTTTTAGATACAAAACAAATTTATGCCTTGAATATAATTAAATTAAAAAAAAAAAAAAAGAAGAAAAATACAGTTATATTTTTATATTTATAAAGTAATGTATAGCTTTGAGATCCTTTTTAAAAATATAGAAGAACCCTTATAGTAAAGTAGTATAGATAGTTGGAGCTCTGCTTTCTTGGGGAAAAAGGTGCAGGGTCAGCGATATCGATCAGAAATGATCCGGCTAAAATTCCCTCCCAAAGATAGAATTCGGAATAGCTCCCGCATTACTTTACATTAATGTCCACAAGGACCCTTCCTTCCGCGTACGTCCATTCTTCTTTGTCAGCTTTCCACGTGTTTCCACGAATAGTCTGAAAATGGAGCATCCACTAGAATCATATCAGAAAACACGTGTTTACGAGAAACCCTTCTATGTGTTATCCTCCAAAAAAAAATAGAATGCTACAAGTAAATAATTATTCGTAACTTAGATAATTTCAAAATTGGAAACAGTACCGGTAATTTAAAAAAATTCAAACGAAACGCGGTCTCTATTCCCGCTCAAATCAAAAATCGATATATACGTGCCAAGGAGTAAACAGCTCGCAACCGGTTCACCGCACAAAATTTCTTAAAATAAAAGACGAAAGCATCGGGAGCACCTGGACCTGGTTTAGTTTCCAGCCGCGTCACTAGCAGAGCTCTGCACCTCTCTCTCTCTCTCTCTCTCTCTCTCTCGTGCAGCAGCAGCAGCAGCCGTTCGTTAATTCTATTTTTCGCCCTCGCGGTTTGCCACTCCAGAACACACAGGCCACTTCGGCGGCGCTTCACCTTCACCTCCATCAGGCCGAGGAGTTCCAAGTGTCGGCGCAGACCGCGGCCTCGGTCCAAGCTGCTCGATCCCAGACTCTCCCGCACGGTTCGGTCGTACATCCCATGCACGCCCAACTGCAACAGGTACATCATCACCAGCAGCAGCAGCACCAACAACAGCAACAGCAGCAACAGCAGCAACAACAACAGCTGCAGGCGTCGGCTTACAATGTGCAGACTCTATCGGGGGTCACCTACTCGATCTGTCCACCGCCACCGCCCTCGAATACCAGCGCGAGCTACACTTATCAGATGCAGATCCAAGGTATGCGAGGGTATGAGTTATGGGCTTATGCGGCTCTCTGTGCTTGATGTTATTCGGGAGCTGATGGTTCAGGGATATCGCACATCCGAGCGTCTTTCCCTTTAGATATCGCGCGCGAATTCGCTTGATAAGTTTTCGGTTTCGATCATCCGTTAAAAACAACCGAAGCAATTGGATTAGAGTAGCGAGAAAAGCGAAGAAGACGGAATTTGTATCGTTAATCGCGACCAAAATTCTGTGTCTTCCCTGCGCGTACAATACAAAGTCGCCTGTAGCTATAAACACAATGGCAAAGTTGCAGTTAAGCGCACTATACTCGCGCTGATCAGAAGCCATAATCGCTCGTGCGGCGCGCGCCTGCAAATTAATTAATCCCATTACTATCCTACTATCTTATTACGTTATCTTCGCCTTTTCCCGCCGTACCTATATCCAGTTGACGAAAGACTGAGTCGCGAATTAGATATAGAAAAACTATAATCTTATTTATATTTGCTGCAGGATGTTTGGAAAATCTCGCGTCGTGGATAAAAATTTACATGTTTTTCAAGCGAAAATTATTTCTTGATCTTTCGATACTGAAGTTATGATGACGTGTCTCATTTGTTAATTCTATATGAGTTGTTAATTTTATAAAAAAACAAAAAAGTTATTTACATTGCTCCTGCAATGTGGCTAATTGTTACTGTTACAAGCATTTCGAATGCCACCACATGTACCGCTATGTTCCGGCCAGCTGTGCTTTGTAGAGAGTTATAGTGCATGAACTAGGAATGAAAGGGGATACATAATGAGACTAAATAGCCGTGGCTAGTGGCAACTTCCAAGCGAACAGTTTAAAAGCCTGTTTATACATCCTAAATCCTAGTTATCATCAAACTGACTTTAGCTAAAAAAACACATACTGTCAACAGCTACATTACACAAATCAATTTCACGATACTTTGAAATAAATTAATTGCTCTCAAATTCACGCACAAATTAAAAGTTGCCCCTATACTGCTTTATTCCATTTATCACGTAATTTTTGCAGTTTAAAAAAGGAAAAAAAAGAGGATCGTTTGATTAATTGTCCGCGGCAAAAGTGAACTATTATAGTATATACGAAAGTTTTCCGAAAAATCCATTGGATGACTATTAGAAGCTCCGCAGGGAATTCGGCTCGTGGAAAAAAATCGAGCGTTAAGTCAAGCCACAAATAGCGCGGATTATCTGCAGATGATTTATCGCTCACCGACTAATCGCATCAAAACCTCCTCGCGGCTGGCATTCCAGCTATATAATACAATTTGCGCGCTTATTTGTTTTATCGCTTCCGCGTGCATTGGCACACGCGACTCCATTTTCGACGGAAAACTTTAAAGAGCTCGTAATTTACGATTCTCCCTCAACCTCTGATTAAAACGAAATACAATCAAAACTCTTTTCAAACCAAACAGCTCGAACAATCGATGATCCAGGCCCAAGCTAATCCGGAATTTGTCTCTGCTTTTCCCAGGTCGTCTAGCCTCCTCGGACGTGCAGACGCAAACTCTCTGCACCCCGTCAGTCCAGATCAGCAGCAACAGCCTCCTGAGCAGCGCCAACCTCCTCGTCAACTCGTCTCATCCAGGCAGTCTGAGCTCCGGCAGCTCGTCCCTCCTCTCCTCACCGACGAAACTGCCGATCCAGCAGTACCAGCAACAGGGCAACAACAACATGGGCAGCTTGCAGCGCGGCTCGAGCTGCAGCGTCGCGGAGCGCGGCGTACCGGAAGGCGCGGCCAGTGCGCCGTCCCACGATTACGTGGTCAGTCAGGCGACCGCTTCCGCTACCGGTGCAGGTGGACACTTGGCCACCACGAGCCAGAGCGCAGCCAGTATAGCCGCCTCGTTCGTGGGGAACGACGGCAACGCGGTCCCGATGCCCGATGCCCAGAATCCCGTCTACTACGCCATGAACGTCTGAGAGGAGTTTTACTCGGTGCACGACGAGAAGGAGCTCGTTAAGTGTGACCTCATGTAGATTAGTCGGACAAGAATCAGTGTGCTCGAGTGTCCTTTCGAACCTGACTGGGTTTTTCGGAAAAAAAAATGGCTCATTCCTTCGGATAGTTTTATCTCGTGGTTCTGTAAGCTCCAAACAAAGGCTTTTTGGAATATCTCGAAACGACACTCGAACATAGTATAGCGAGTCGAATTTCGAAGCCTCGTTTTGTAAAGGTGTAACGTCGAGACGCGAATTCTGGGCCAACATCGCGATAAAATAATTACCCACGCGATGTCGATCGATTTCGCAACATATCAGGTCACATTTAACACGTTCGCTTCTCGACGTGTAATTGAGAGAGAGAGAGAGAGAGAGAGAGAGAGAGAGAGGGAGAGATAGGGAGCTTTCAAAGAGGCTTTTAAGCAGCGGTGATTAAATTTCGGTGGATTTTCGCGGGTAGGGATTTGTTAAGGATTTTGGCTTGGAGAGAGCGTGGGATTTAAAGTTTTACTTGTTAGTTGAGAATTCGTATATGATTTATAAAAGGGTTTTCGTTTAACGTACGTATTTATCTTTAAGAGTTGATCAAAATAATAATCTTGTTGAACAAATTGATTTCGTCACGAATCGCTATGAGCTTTGAACGATTATAATGATGTTTTTACGTGTGAAGGATTAATTTGTACAGTTTTCCGTTTACTCTAGTACAAATAATAGTAAAGTAAGTGGCAACGATTAATTTATATCTCGTTTTGCGCGATTAAAAGTGTATTTTCCAATAGGAAGAAAACGTATATATATGTATGTTAATGGCAAGAATTCATACAGATACTCAAACGTTAATGTTTTTCAACAGTTAGACGCGATGCATATACCTATGCGTAAGTTTTAATTCGTAAGCTTGTAAGGACAATGAAACATAAGCGCGATATAGGCATATCCTTTGCTCAATCTTTATCGACGAAGCGATCGATATACTACACGCAAATGAGAGAGCAAACAATGCCAAACTCGATCTCCCTGAGGCGATGGCTATAAAGCCGCGAGAGATCGACTCAACTTGGAATTGCATTATGTATTATCTACGCAAATCACAACCGTAATTATCTAATTGTCACGACTTTTTCCCATTTTCTATGCATGTTAAAACAATTTCGTTCGTTGGTATTTGCCGTCGAGACAAATAAGCGACAAATTCTCGCAGTATTAAGACAAGTAGTATTTTGTAATAAAATTAAGGGATTAACAATGCGAAGTCGCTCGTGACTAGCACGATCATCATTAAACACATTATGAATTAAATTGAACGGTAAACGAAACGAGAGAAAGAGAAAACACGTAATATTTAAGATACACGCCAAAGATACACCGGAGAATAGTACGATATAAATGTAGAAATTCGAGGAGCAAAAAAAAAGTGTGTGTAAAAAAGGGATACGATAATAACGTACGTATATCGTAAGCGAAATTTTCATCGTGTTATGCGTATGGAATATAAAGAGCATAATTTTCCGGTCGTAATTTATCGCCAAAAAACATGTGAATCATTCATGGAAGCTATAAAGGAATGGTTTCTTTGAATAACAAGCTTAGCGTCTTCTCTTTGGCCAAAAACAAAAAAAAAAAAAAAAAAAAAGTAAAGAAAACAAACAGAGAATGAAAGAAATGAAATATATATCGAGTCGCTATATAGGGAAATTTTCGTTTGTTACGTGATGCGTTGAAATACTTTAATAGCGTTTCATTTCTTGATTATTTTTTAAAAAACAAATGTATCTAGAATGTTCCATATATTTATCGAGTAGAGGATTTATATACACGCAGATTGTGAACAGGAGCGATGTATTGTGTTGAAGATGTCTTATCGTGCGTTTTCCGTCGTACTTTTTTTAGCAAGTAATGTATACGTATATTTGTTATTTAGACCAAGCGTCGTATATTACTTTGATTGTGGAAAGGTTCGCAGACGAGCGTCGAGTCTAATTCGAACATTGATAGACGAATTGATCTTGACATCATTTTCATGAAAATGATTCTCTGTAATATTATTGCGAAAACGTTGACGATTAAAAGGTACAATTCTTTTATCAATGTTGGAAGAAAATTATGCCGCAGTCTATTGGCATTGTTATGAACTTGCAAAGGGTTTTGTTTGGAATGCGAGTGATTTTTATCTATCGACGAATCAGTTGTGTTTTATTTTTTAAACGAACGATTACAATATCAAGATGTCAACCAAAGTTGCGAGCTAGTATTAACTGCTGTTGTGATATTATTTCGAGCCGTATAATAACAGATTTTTATATTTATTTTTTTCTTCTTCTTCCGCTCTTTCATCTCATACTTTACAATATGTAAATAATATTAATTAAAAAAAAGGAGAACGATTAGCTTCACTTTGCAAACGTACTTTACCTATATACATTCTAAGTGCAGTCATTAAGTTTAATGATAATTAATACACTACATCCGTCGGTGAAATCATTGTTGTTTAAATTATATATCGAGTATAATGATTATAATCGATAATTTATTGAAATAGACGTATATATGCGTATATACATATGCGTAGTTGACTAGATGATTTTTGTTGCGATTTGTTTATTCATTGAAAATGAAGCAAATTTGAGGAGGAGGTTATACTGCGACGTGTATACTTCAGAATTATTTATGTATTTGCCTTTGTGTCAAATTGCAATTGAAAGAATTTTTGTAGCATGATCAAAGCTATGAGTATTATATTGTAATCGACATAAAATTATATATTTAGCAAAGATTATTTACATTAAAATCAGTATAGTCTCTTCTGTTGAGCTAATATAAAGGAAGTGTGCCAGCGTAACTCTTCACGTAATGTATCGATACGCGCATGCAGGTATATCACGTAACGAAAAAGAGAGAGAGAAAGAAAAAATGAAAAAAAAGCAAGCCATTTGTATTTACGACTGTGAAAGCATGAACGTAATAAGAAACTAACTATATACGAAAACGAAATGACTGGATGTACAGAAATGCTTCAAAATCCGTGCAAACGAAAGAAGAGCTGAAATATAAAAAAAAACACACATAAATCATACAGTCAAAAATATTATAGAGGATGGGAGAAGAAGAGGAAAAAAAAGGTAGTCGGGTATGTACTCGACGACTTTTGAAACATTGAAGACTGCAATAAATAATAACAACTCTGGCCTATTTAAATAAAGAAGAAAATTAGATATTATAGGTAATATTGAACGAAAGAAAAAAAAAACATTTAAGTATTATTAATATACACGTAAACACATGTATATGGATAGAGAAGAAAAACTTACTGATGCGAGAGAGCAAGAATAAAAAAAAAGTTAATAAGACAACATTCGTTTAGTCGATAAGAGGCGCGCGATGATTTTGGGAGAAACTGATGGAGTTTTGCCGCGCTTTTGAGACGCGCACGATGTCCGGTTTCGTTTTACAAAGGCGAGCGAAGTACATTATATTATACAATTTAATGGTATTGGCATAGAAAATATCGACCGTGAATTTTTGTCCGAGTTATATATATTATACATATATATCGGAGGGTATGTGCAAGTACAGGCGATTTATTTATTTGCACCTATTTTTTTTTGTTACGTTTAAGTTACCTTTTTCCTTTTTATTAGTAAAATGACATTCCAAAGATTCTTCCGAATACGTGTTTTTTATTTCCTTCGTTTACCTTTACTTTCGCCCATTATTTGCGGCATTTGTTTTGTTGTATTTATACATAGAGGGGAAAAAAATCGATATTGGGGTAAGACAATTGAGATAATCAAAATTAAAGCATAACATTGTGTTGCATTTAAGTAAGAAATCTAATTGAAAGTGCCGATCCAAAACGTAATAAGAGGGATCACAGAGGCAAATGATTTCTGAGACAATATAATGTGACACCAAAACGATGTTTTTCACCACTTTTTTTTTACGGAGTCGAGTGTTTTTAGCCAAACATATAATATTTAAGCAGCTTTTTAAAACATATACAAGGAATATACGAGAGGGGGAAATTTTCACTATAACATTTTTTCAATACACGAATCGATCGATCGAATATAAATCAGTTGTATAATCGCAGTGCACAAACTATAATAAAAGTAAGGAGTCGATATGGTGTAAAAGATTTTCAGAGGCCGTTTTTAGCTAAGACATTTTTCATCACAAGATATAAGAAAAAAAAAGAAACGTGAAAGACACGCTGTTTAAGGAAAATAGGATTAAAATTGATCTTTTAATGAAAATTAGATGGAGGAAGTAAATTCTAGATGATCGATATGTAATTGTAAAATGAGAGGAATTAAGAAACGAGATAGACGATAAACGTACACGCAGTATTTGGGACCCTTTGTAGATCTTTTGTAAGATGAGGCGCGTCAAGCGTGTAGCGAGGTGGCTTTTTCTGGATTCTTAAATAGGATTCCTACGATTGCAGCTGAAAGTAATTGATATCGGCTTTTTCTAGATTTTCCTCTGCCATCTCCCTTTCTGCGCTCCTTTTTCTTTAATTTCTCTGTGTTAAGAAAAAATACCTATTACAAAATAAAGATATAAACGTTTTTGAGTAAAGCTTACATTTTGAAAATTCTTGATAAAATTATTTAAAAACCATAATAATTTGAATAGATATGTCTATAACGCAGTGAAAAAGTTAAAGATTTATTATATTATCTGACTAACGTAATTCTTTCTCGCAAACATTTATTGCACAAGAAAGATGAGGACAGAGAAAAAGTTGGAACTCGTCGAAGGAAAATAAATATACCCCGGAAAGGCAGGCAAAACCCCCCAAACTAGGTACAAACGATTATTCTTATTGTATCGTGTAACTTTAGCGAATAAGTGTGATAATATCGATATAGTCCATAGTCAAAAGCTATATACTTCTATGAATTTTCTGAAACTGAATAAAAAAAAAAAGAAAAAAGAGAAATACACACACACATTGTACTCGCGTCCGTGAGAAGGCTCGAGAGTTAAGGAAAAAAAAGTCACCGTTCTAATAGGAGCTTAGTATTTTATATAACGATTATAAAATAAACTACAGTGTAGAAACAAGCGAAACTAAAGCATTTCTAACTATTCAAAATTTGAAGTTGTTTTTTTTTCGTGTTAATTCGTGCTTGGAAATTTATAATAAGTTACGTAGTTGAAAGTTTTACTGATATTCTTGCTTTGGAGTTGGTGCAATAATATTTTATTTGGTATGTGTAATTACTACTTTTAATTATGGCAAAAGATGTATTGGAAATTTATTTATGAATAACACAACTTGAAGTCACCATGTATATACTCTATAAATTCCTCAAATTGGAATTACGCTTCATAAAGATACAAAATACTGCCATTCGACTGAATAGAAACAAATCGAATAGCAGTATTTTAATTTTTTTAGAGTAATACACTTTTCCAACAAAAACTATTTTCATTTCTGTTATGCAGAGTAGACGGGGATGACTTATCAATTTTTAAAGTAATAAAAGTGGAACAGCGTGTAAATAATACACAACATAGCATAATAACAGAACAAAAAGGAGGATATGAACATTTTATTGTTAAGCAGAAAATCGTGTAATTCATATGCCATGCAAAAAAGAAAAAAAATAAGTGTTGGAGCGTGTCAAGTATTTTGTCAAGTGGTCCAGTGAATCGCGTAAGAAAATTACTAAGGATAATAAAATACGTAGAAGAAAACATAATTAAAAGAAATTTAACATTTAAAAAAAAAAATAAAAAAATAAATAAAAACAAATGAAACTTGACGAATTTTCGATGTTACGATAGGCACGATTATTACTGCCAAAAATCGAGTAGAGTATTTTTTCCTAAATAAATTTGGAAACAAGAAAAAATAGAGGATAGTGAGAGGATGCGACGATGATTCGGGGCTTCGCGAGGGTATTTGAATTAAAAGTTTGACTGGGTCACACGAAGATAAAGTATTATAGTGAATTTGATAAGCGAGCGGAGGATATAAGAAAACGAATTTTCTTGCGGAATATAATGATATTATTTTATTAAAGATTGTTAGATGAATATATATAGAAAATTTTCCGATACGTGAGTTTCATATATATTGTACTCAAAAAGTAAGGTTTTAACATAACAGAATGAAAAGACGTTGATTTTCGATTGAATTTAGAAATTGATAGTAGTTTATGCGTGAAGGAAGTTGGATAAAGTTGATGTATCTGTTATTTCCAAAATAGAGACTAATAAATAATGATGAGTTCACACAGCACTCATATAACTTTCAGTATTAACTTTAAATGTAAATTTATTCTTATAGCAAATAAACGATAATTACAACGTTTTTATTAAAATTATGCTGTGAAAATGAATTAAATTGCCAATAATTGAATCTTTAAAAAAAATTATATACTTATTATTGTAAATTAAACAAAGATTTTAAAAACATAGTAAATTTACAGAATATCATTCAAACTTTGAATGTAGAAAGAACTGATATAAATTACTTATTTAAAATAAAATGTTGATGATTCGTGAATCGTTGTTAATAACTGGTACATTAACTTCATGGCGATCGGTGAAGAATATGTAACGAGTAAGAATACAGGAAAGCGAACTTTGACTAAACATGGATTGGTAAAATTTCCCGTACTTAACTATTTTAAGGCGAGCAAGATCTGAACAAACGTGATTTTGCGACGAACGTGTCAAGTCAATGAAGAATAAATAAAACAAAAAAAAAAAGGAACACATGTATGCTCATTAAATGCGAGTCAATGGAAAATATCTGCGATTATACATTATACCGTTTTTAAAAGCTACTAATAAAACGAACGAATAAGTGGATTGAATAAAGTGTGTAATGAGATTACAGTATCTGTAAGACTTGGACATTTCTACTCGCTCACTTTTTCCAAGTGGGCGGCGTTTTATCGAGCAAGAAATAAGAAGGAGAACACAAAAAAAATATTGATCTTCGTATGCATGAATTTTTTCAGATGGATATTTTACGATAAATAGAGATTGCGTATAGTAAAAATAATTCCCATCATGTTTTATCCTGCGACACGATATTACAATTGTAAAGGAAGAAACATATAGTAGTTGGGATTTCGTATAAGTATCAACTGTACTTTTATGCGATTGTGAAACGGCCAAAAGAAAAAAAAAATTAATTAAGACAGACTGTATATATATATCCATTTGATTGTTAAATGAAATAGTGAACCATGATGTAAATAAAAGGCTTAAATAATATAAAGGAATTTCTCTATGTAACTAACCCAACATTATTTATTCAATATAGAATTATTATGATCGACTTACTTTTGATCTGTGTTTATTTAATTTTTATAATTTTTTTATAGCTCATGAAAATTAACTTATTATAGATATAATCGAAAGAAGAATTTTATTTTAAACATTTAGTTAAAATAAAAAAAATAACTAAAAACGAAGCCTTTTTTCAAAATTCTATATTAATATTTTTATTTTAAAAACATAATCACAAAAATAATATTTTAGTTAATTATTAATTGCTTTCACGTCAGATTTACATACATGTTTGAATTATCTATCTTAACTCGCAGTAGTTATGGAATAAACAAAAGTTTTTTTGCAAAATACAACTGTTCCAAAAAAATAAATGAAGAACGAAAAATCTCAATTACAGAGTCAATAATTACTCTAATTGGCACTTAGTAAATAAAGTTAATTTAATTTGTTTATTAGAGATGGAGAGTTGATCCAATCGAACGAATACATTTTTGAATTAGATGGGTCGTCTAATTCAAAAAAGTGTATTTTATTCGTTCGAATGGATCAACTCTTCACCTCTAATAATTAATCTACGAACGTTACCTTCATTATTAATTTAATTTGATTAATTGACATTTTTCATTATAGGTATAGAACTAATAGTCCTGTGTAATTGATTTAAACTAAAATCTAAAAATATACTATATCATAATCAACACAAAATCTTCACATAATCTAAAAAAAAAGTTATTAAATTAACTAAATAAAAATTTTCGTTAATTACAATTCATCTTAATTATGAATATGATTGTAAATTTAAAATAAATAGACATGTAGTCGAGCGGTTATAAAAATGTCTTGAAAATTTTATTACTCGCATATTATTCTTATTTTTCCAGCTTGAGCGTTCAGTGAATATTCGCTGATGTACAACATTCGTTAGTGGTAAAGTGAAAATTCGGTGTCGTCTCATCAATTAAACATTTTGTGGATTTGTGTATGCTGCTGTTGCTGTAGTTGTTCCTTTCGTCAAATCGTTATATACGCAATTATAATATATAATTATATAATTCATTTTGTACAAGTGTTTATACAAAAAATATAGAAATCGCCGGAGCCGACGCCAATGCGCGTGCGTCGCACATATACAGCTCCATAAAAAACGCATGCTTGATCATTTCGTGTATTTATATTTTTTTCTTTTTTTTTTGGCTAATCGATTTATTAAAAAAATTCACATTAGTATATCTTATTATTTAAAAAATGCCTTATATGTCTTTATTTGATAAGTGAGACTCTCTTGCATTATTTTCGGACATTTCAACTTGATTCTTGTCTCTTTCATTAAAAATGGTATAGATAAATCCGTTTATGCGATCCTAAAAAGAAAGTATTCATTATTTATCTTTTAATGTATACAAATATTTACATTTGCATAATATTATTTCAAAACGAATTTAAATATAAATCGTTTTTATAAGCCCAATTGAATTTAATTTAATAGCTTTATAAAAAAATATTTATAAAGAACTACTTAAATATGAGAAAACATTATACCATTATTTTATTTATACAACCATCTTATAGATGAAAAAGTCTTTCATTTGTCAATAGCTTTATTTTAAAATTTTTTAATTAATAAGTACTTTTAATTATTTGTAATAATATTTGATAGCACAAAAGAATTTTATTATGATTTTGAAGGTTGACTGTAATATATAGATAAGTAATAAAAATACATACTTCCTTAAAGTCTCGCGTTAAAATTTTAAATTTAAATGAGAAAAATCATGCTAATAAGTAATTGGAAAAACGGAATGTGACAAGACTTACAATGCAGTGCTTTTAGGGCCAATTGTTGAAGAACATGCTGAGCGTATGCAATGATTCTTTTATAAAACAAGGCACCGTCTTCTCCTCACTGGTTCTGGAGGCTCAAGAGCTGCTAAAATTGCTTCGTCAAAGACGTTTTTTAGTCCCTTCTGTAAATTCAGTTTATAAGATTATTAAGTTTTCTCAATTCCTTTTCGAAAAGTAATATCGTGTAAAATACATTATAATTTAATCTAGTTTTACTCATATTTTTGTTTTGAAGACTTTTATAGTTCCAAACTTGAAGTAACATTTTTATATTAATGATACCAAAATTATTGATAAAACGTGGTTTTTATTAGTTCCCAAACAAAAACAAAGGAGCGGTTTGCTACTAACCTGTGTCAACGCACTGCATTCAACATATTTGACTGCTTTAAGTTCTTTTGCTAATTTCTCTCCCTGCTCACCCGTAATAGGCTTTTGTTTATTTTTTGCAAGCTTCTCAATAGTTGCTGCATCGTCCCTTAAATCAATTTGCGTCCCAACTAACAGGAAAGGTGTCTTTTGACAATGATGCGTTATTTCTGGTACCCACTGAAATATAATAAGAGATTATTTTTATATTTTAGAAAAGGTTTTAAATTATAATTTACAAAATTCTTCATATATATCTCGTATATATATACTTTATAATAAATAAATAAATAAATAAAAAATTATGTGATCATGGTTTACCTTTTCTTTGACATTTTCAAAGGATGAAGGCGACACTACTGAAAAACAGACTAGAAAAACATCTGTTTGTGGATAGCTAAGTGGTCTAAGTCTATCATAATCTTCCTGACCTGTTAAGAAAGTTTTTCCCAAGTTTATTAAAGTATTCTATTTCAAAATATTAGATAAATAACATAATTTTAATCGTCTTTATGTTGTCTTATCAATTATAAATTGAAAGTATTTACAATTTAAAATATTGATGTAGATATTTTAAATTGATAGACCCTTCTTTTTTGTTTATGATTATTACCAGCTGTATCAAAGAGTCCAAGTGTATAAGGCTCCCCACCGATCATGACCGTGACAGCATAATTGTCGAAAACTGTAGGTACATATTCCGAGGGGAATTTGTTTGTCGTGTATGATATCAGCAAGCAAGTTTTACCCACAGCTCCATCTCCAACAACCACACACTTTATTGTCTGCATGTTGAATTTGTTTTGTTTCTGTCACCTGTTACAAAAAATAGAGTAGTATTAAATTTTCAATTCAATTTTGCAATAAGAATATTAGATTACTAAATTGTATTCAGGATATAATAATGGGAATGAAAGTTAAGATTAAAATAAGGATTAGATTTAGACTTTTCAATCCAAGGATTATTAATTATTCGAATACTAGAAAATAATAATTTCTAAATTCAAACATCTTTGCTAGAAGTTTTATTGTTTATTTTTAAACCATAAATGAGTAGCTATGCCTAAAAATGTTATAACACCACTTTGATAGTACAGATGATTCAAAGAAAACAAGATAAACATAAGAAAGGATTATATATTGATGAATTGATGATTACTGTCCTTCACGAGACCATAAATAGATAAGAAATATAAATTACAGATTTTATTTTACAATAATGATAAGTTACAGAACTTTTCCAAGCAAAATAAAAAGGTTTTGAGAAGTACTTTAAAGCTATACAACTTATAAAGAAAATAAATATTGAATTAAGTAAAAGAATACGTTGTCAAATAATTTCTTTGAATATTTCTGCTCAGGAATTAAAATATCATGTGCCCATGACACTGATTGTGAGTGTGTCATTTACAAAGTACACAAGTATAAAAACTTTAGAAGTATAAGAAGACAATAAAACTACGATATCAAATGCTAATCTGAGACGCTTCAGTACTAAAAAACTAAATCAACTTTATTGCAACAGCTTGCACCATTTGATAAATTTCATTCTGTAATCACTTTGAACTCAGCCACAAGCAAAGAGTCGATTTTGCTCCCTAACAACACTTTACTTATTCCGAAATCTCTGTCAGAATCTCATGTAAGGCCTAAAAGAGCCTCTAAACACAGTATAGATAATGATAAACTAGGCAAAATCTCGCAATGTAGAGACGAATTCCACCAAGCATTAGTCAGCCGCGCACACGCGAACTCGGGACTGATCGAAACATCAGGTACTTACAACAAGAAGACCAGAGATAAAACGCCAATACACGCACTCACCCTTCTACTCCTCCTACCCTTTTTTATTTTTGCTCCAACCCGGAGCAAAAAAGAAACCAAAAAAACAATGTCCAAGAAACAGATGACTAGTGCCTCATCAAACAAGAATACGCGCACACACCTTATAGGCGATAAAACTCCAAAAAACGAGAGGCCAGAAGAGCACTACGATAGTCAGCCAAGCTGTATTATAACGGCAATTCAAAGCGTGCACATATGCACGTAACGCACAGCATACTGCGAGGACTGGAACTGCTTATTCGGCCCGAGATATAGACAACGAGCACATAAGAGCGGAGAGAATATTGTTTTTTGGAGAAGCCATTTTGCGCGACGACGACGACACGCGTTTGTATCTCATCCCGTACGTCTTGTACGTGTATAATTCACTGATTACGCGGCAGAACGGTTAAGCGAAAGATGTACGCAGAATTTCCAAGGTGCGGAGTCGCTACTCGCTTTTACCGGTGCGTGTATAATCGGTGTCTCTCTCTCGAGGGGGATGACGAGGAATCGGTGTGATTCGGAGAGGCGAGGAATGCGTCGTCTCCGGCGGCGAGCTGCGGGTGGCTACACACACGACACCACGGGCAACTGGACTATGGGCGTCGACACAAACACTTGAATACTGCCTGACTGCTCCGAACATAAACGCACACGCATATACCTACAGCAATAGCAGCAGCAGCAGCAGCGCATAGCATAGCAGTCGTCACGACCGCGGAGTTTGTGTTGCCAGTCTATATCTAGTTGTACTCGCGTCGTTGGGATTTTGGACGTTTCAAAGCTTTTGGAGCTGATCAGCGCGGCATCTGCTGGATGTTGTAGGCATAATATATAAGTAATCATCGATTGGGAATATTGGGATTTAAATTATTTGTATAAAGTACATAAATATGGAGTTTGGCCAATTTGGTTTATTTGGTTATTGTGATGTTGAATTTGTTAGTAAATAGGTAGTAACTAGGTATGTAAGATTAGAAATATAGTAACAATAGTTACTTTATTAAATATTTATTATAATAATATTATAAAGTAAAAATTGAAAATATTAATTTAAAAATCATCGTTTAAAGGTATCAAATTCATTGTTTTTTTAATCTCTAAATTCCCATTAAATATTAACGTATATTCACAAAATATGATATTGTATAGTCTTTTTTAGACATTCAAATTTTCTATTAATGAATTTAAAGATATTCAAGTATAAAATGATATAAAAAATAATAAGTGATACCACCTTAAATTGCCAAAATATAATGAACCCAGGATTGTTATATTAAAAGACAAATGAAACAATAACATTAAATTAATTATAACAAACAATTTTATAAAATCAATTCTTTATTCATGAGTTAAGTACAAAATTGAACATATTGAAAAGTATTTAATAGAAATTTTATAAATTTTTTAATACCTTTTTCAATTGAATACATTTAAGTATAACAAAATTAATCTTTTATATAACAGTAGCAGTAGCTTGGCTTTGGTATAATTTAAACTAGACAATTAACAACAAAATCACATAAATATTAAAAATTACAATAGTATTTTATTCTGAAAAGCATCTATAATGTAGGAAGAGGCAAGATTCTTTAATTTCCTTAATAAGTGGAAGTTTTACTACAATAATACTTTAATATTAAATATTGCTGTTAGTGTACAATAACTGTAAGAAATTCTTACCAATTTAATTGCAGAATAATACTTATTCAATATTAACCCTAGTATTTCATTAATTTTAAGGCAATAATTAAATTTTATGAATTTATTAATAAAAGTTGCTTATTATAGGATAGCATTGCCTTATGTTAATATCATTTATAAAGATCATTTGTGCACAGCAAAATTTGTGCATTTCAGAATCACCTTTTGTTTAGTTCAATCTAATACTTTTAATTGTTATTTTATAGGTATGTAAAAAATATCATTTTTACTTGACAGAATTAGTTTGTTCACAAGAAAATACGTATAAGTTTTTAAAAAGTATTATCACTTAAACGTAAATTAAAAAATTATATAAAATTTATATTGCACTATTCAAAACAAAGCAACAGTTACAGTTGTTACAGAAACAACTGTAGAATGTCATAGGAATTACCAAACTGCAATAAATAATGTTTTAGTTCTTATTGCAAGTTAGTGAAGTAAGTATTCGCTATACTGTGACAGCACATCGAAATCCAAGATTTCCAGCTGATGTGTCTGGGGTATTTTGGCTTCTTGCAGCACAGCGATATCTGTAACAGTAGCTTTTATGACAGAGATAGGACCCGCCTTTCTTTACTTTGTTAGATCCAGTTGATGCTCCTGTCTAAAATAAAATATTTAATAAGTAAACAATTACTTTTTTTAAAAGTATATGGTATATATAAAATTGATTTGCTTACTGGATTGATTTGTTTTTCATCTGTGTGTAGAGTCATCCACCAATCTGATGTCCATTCCCACACATTTCCTACAATATTATGAACTCCGTAACCATTAGGTGGAAAATGTGTAACTGGATTTGTTCCTTTGAATCCATCTTCTTCAGTATTATTTGTAGGAAATTCTCCTTGCCAGATGTTTGTCCTACATTGATGAAAACAGTTAAAAAGATTTAAATCACTTGATATTCTTCATTGATAATTGATGATTAAAATATTCCAAAGAATGTGAGTAAACCTGTGTTCATTATTAGGTGTTAATTTATTTCCCCAAGGGAATAATCTATCATTTAAACCACCTCGACAAGTAGCTTCCCATTCAGCTTCAGTTGGAAGTCTTTTTCCCATCCATTTGCAGTAAGCTACAGCATCATTCCAAGATACGTGTACAACTGCATGATCCATTTTTTCTGAAATTTTGCAACAAAATTTTTATTAATATGATTTTCTAATCAATTTATTAATCAAAATCAAAGGTGAGAAAGGATTAATATATATAATAATCAACCTGAAATATCTGAATCTGATCCTTCTGGTTTTTTCCAGGTAGCCCCTTTAACTGGAAGCCACCAAGGAGCTTGTGCTACTGCTTGTTCTATTTCATTTTTAACTGCATCACTGAGAAGTCCTTCAAAGACAAAAGAGTCTCCAAACTTTTCAGCTTCAGTTTTGTGACCAGTAGCTCTTACAAATTCATCAAAATCTGCATTGTTCACTTCGTATTTATCGATATAAAAACTATTAAGCTCTACTTCTCTTCTAGGTCCTTCTCCATCGGAAACAAAAATAGGATCATTTGTACCGATGTAGTATGAGCCACCTTTTATTTCAATCATGTTCGTGGTCAAATCCTTCTTATAAATTGGTTTGATAAGCTCATCGTCAAGATTATCCTCATTATTGACAGGACATGAGCCTTCATCGACACTTTGTCTATTCAAATTTTTGCCACAGCCACAATCTTTTTCGTCACCAGCACACGCAAATATAATAAAAAAGTACAGTAAAAAGACTGATCTGCTGATTCTCCATGACAATAGCACCTTGTTCCTCATTGTTTTGTCGTTATAAAGGAGTTTCCTCTATCTAAAGTAAAAACTGCAAGTATCAAAAAGTGTAAAAATTTAAAAAAACTTAAATGCACAGCCAACTTTTCGAATGCAATATTGTGATTGAATCGTCACATTAGCATGTCGTCTTCGACTCACACGTCAAAATGTTTCATTATAATTGCCGCGTTGTAAGCGACAAAAAATTGTGGGAGTGGGTTTTATAGGTTAGTTAATGGGAGACCACGTGACCGGCCGCCGACACCGGATTCGAGATTGGCGAAACGCGCGAAAGTAGAACGAAGTTCGTCAAGCTCCACTGGATTTCGTGAAAATTGACACAGCAGGAAATTGTTTTGGCAATAATGATAAACAGTGTAAAGATTAAGTACTTGTTACATAAACTAGTTCTACCTAAATGTATCACTAAATATATGCAATTAATTTATATTAAAATTAAATATTTTACTCATACCGATACAATTATTTATACTAATGACATAATTGAGTAAGAATTGATGATTAGAGTGAGGATAAATAAAAAGAAGCCAAGGACAATTTATATATCTATGTTTGTTTATATACAAAGGAAGCTATTTACATGCATTTGACGAGATTAATCTTACAAAGTAACAATTTCTACGATCATACGGTACATCGATTTTCGCACTGCGACGTATCTTTAACGAATGAAAGCGAATACACTTCTCTAGTTTTAGTGTTCTAGTTTTAGAGTTATATAAATTACGCACAGTAAAATTGTATCGCAGAACTAACGTATCTTAGAAGGATAATTGTATAAGGGCTCACTTTTTGTTCATTGAGTTTGTCATGGCGGCACAAGTCGTCCTAGGATAATAGAAAAGTAATTTCAATACAATTACTTTATCAGTATGAAAGACTATTACGTTTTACAGCCGCTAACTTTTAAAATATATTCGTTGTTGAAATAGCCTTACTAAATATTTTGTTAACTAACAATAAGAGGACATTTTTTAAGAAAAGTATAGTGCTTGGATTATTTACAGAAATTTTCAAATTTTTTCTTTAAAAACACCATCTTTGGCAGAAAATATTGAAGTAGTCGTGCTACTTCAATATTTTTTGCCAACAACAACGTTCGTAATTATATTACGATGAATTTCGTGAGGTATCTGAAATAGACTATATGGAAAAATTAACTGGTATATCAGAATATTCCTTTTGAAGTAGGTACTGCGATTAAAATAACAAGTTCAAACTAATACGGAAGATATAGAAATCTCGTGGCTCACACACACATATCCATTTAAAACGCATATGGCACACATATAATCATAAAATCAACACGATGTGAATAACGTATATAGTCAGTCGATAATCTAGCGTCGGTAATAAAAAAAAAACATGCTCTTATGTATAATATGTGAATTTAGCGTCAGTGATCGCAAGTGGGACGATTGACGACGAAGAAGATGTTGAGCTCGATGAGGGATGCGAGGACGAGGAAGACGCCGTACATGGCCAGACAGATCCATCCGACTCGGCGATCGAGCTTGAACCGATTCAGCGACAGAGTCGCGTAGAGGAGTATGAGGGTCGTCATCAGCGACACCGAACTGTATATCAGACCCTCGGAGTTGATCTGGATGAAATGTTGGCCGGTCACAGCGGGGAAGAAGGCTGACTTGACGAACCAGGGCAGACCGAGACAGAGAAGGACGTCGAACACGTTCGAGCCGATCGAGTTGCTGATGCCCATTGTACCGTGACCTGATCAACATACCAAACGTTATTTTAGCATAATTTCTTCCATCATTTTTTTCATCTCTATATATTTGTAAGAGGCTTTATCTCTACTGGAAAAAAAAAATCATGTTCAACCGAGATTATCAATTAAGGTCTACAATTTGTACATCGTTATATTTTTGCTATGCTATACTAAAACGTCGCGGTCATTCCTTTAATAAAGTTATAAAATAAAATTAAGTACACTGGACGTTGTGACGGGATTACGTCTATAGTCCGCTTACCTTGATTCGTGACAATGACACTAGAAACAGCTTCGGGTACACTCATGCCAGCGGCGAGGAAAGTCAATCCCATTACGGAGTCGGGAATCATTAGCGTGTCGCCTGCGTTTGAGAACAGAACCGACGATTATTGGTTATGAGCGATCGAGTGGCGAAAGCTTTTAAGTGCAGCAGCGCGCGGAAGAAGTTAGGTATATATGAAACGAGCCTTACCGATTATCGTGATATCCCAGCCGACGATGTAGGACATGAGGGCGATCCAGACGATGCACATTACGAAGGTCAGGGGATACCAGTTTTTCAGTGCCGGTCTACGGCAGTCGGGAATCGTCACCAGGAGGACGGCATTGATTGGCCAGGTCAACAGCCACCAGCATCTCTCCAAACGATTGTCCGGCCAACTCGTCATATTCACGATTTCCACTGCGGTCATTTCAAACGAGCCATCGTACAATGCTTTTTCGAATATCGCGGATTTATTTGCAAACTTTTGAATTTGTATATACTTACGGAACTCGTCACTGGTTTCCAAACTCTCCACGTCCATGACTCCGTTACAGTCTCCTGTCGATGACAATTGGAAAATCAATTGGTTGAAACAAAGATGACGGAAGTAAATTGAAGAAAATGTTTTTATTTTGTGTGTCATGTAGAATTTCAATAATTACGAGAAAATCGCGAATGTCAATGAAGGATAACATTAGTCTGGCTTTTGTTCCGCCGAGTGCAGCGATTAAGCGTGAAAGAGAGAAGTGTGAAAAGTCACTGCCGCTATGAATGAGAAAATCGAGCTCACCGTTTTGATAAAGCGTGTCTTTGACCTTGGTATTCGTGAAAAAGTTATCATTGTTCTTGCCCGACTTGGACTGGACAAAGGAGTCGTGGAACTTTTCTTTTCCTATCAGTGGGCTTTCCTCGCTGAGGTTCTTGTATTTCCTCCGGCGCTTTGAGACAAAGAGATTCAGGCAAGCGCTGATGCGCGTGTTGAAGACCATCGCTGAGGAACAAAAAAGAAACGAGAGAGAAGCGTTTAGTGCGACGATCGTTTAGTTCCTATTGTGAAAACGGGGGATTTCATGCAAAAAGTGACATATTTTTTTCTTATCCTGCCTATAGGGATTCTAAATATTATATCAATAAGTAATTGAAATACATTTTGGTAAATATATTATACTTAAATCAGTTATAAATATAAACTGATATAATATCCGAAAATTTTTATCCTATACTCTGCATTTATTGATAAAGTATCCCATAAGAATGTGTAGCTCTTTTATATCCAGCGATAAAACTGGAGTGAAGTTTACAAGATTAATTTTATAATAAGCCATTCCCGAGCTTTTTAAAATTGATGCTTCGGGAATTTCGTTAAAAAGAAAACTAAAGTGAATGTTAGTCAATAATAATTTTTCTCCAATTAAGTTGGCTTATTATTTTAAGTGGAGAGCAATAATATTTTATATTTTCAAGCTCGTTGAATATTTTTCAAGAAAAAAGTTTCGCTTGTACTCTCACATTTTTACAAACTTCTTATGTACTCAATAAACAAACCAAAATCTTTTTTTAAATAACTGCCATCCAAGTTTGAATAAAATAAAGATTTCTACAGTCTTTACTTAAATATGAACACGACTGTTAGTTTAATAACGTCTAAATGTCACACTAAGCGTTTAATAAAAGTGGGAGTTAAAGAAAATTCAAATATTCGTGCAGTTTTCCTCTGCAATCCGAAAGTTGTACATACCTAGAATATATAAAACATACATTAAAACGAGAGTGAAGGCTTCGTACCACTCGATACGACCATCGTGCAACGTAGAGATCAGCAGAAGCACGGTCAGTCCATATGCCAAGGAATCTCGGCTTACGGGCCACCAATCCACATCTAATACCTGAAGAAACACATATAAATCTGTTAAAATACTTTATCGTTGTAACTTAACCTAATCAAGATACATTTTCGGGACAGATCTTCCGACCTCAGCGTAAAAACAAATATTATGTAACTTCGATTACGCTGTAAGCGCGCAATCTCCTCTAATCTTCATAACAAACCGATCATAAATCGTTATACGTTCAATCGCTGCAGATAAGTATAGAAAAAAAAAAAGTGTTTAAGCGTTGTGTACCTGGGTGGCAAACAGACCGCAGCAGGCAGGTACCGCGAGTATGTTGAAGACGGCGGATCCAACAATGGTCCCGATACCCAGATCACCCTCTGTCACGAAGGTCCCGACGATGTTGATGAAGAGCTCGGGGCTCGAGGTAGCTGCCGCCATGAAAGTCGCACCGGCCACATCTTTCGACATGCCGATCTCTAACAAAACAAAACACGACCTTTGCATAAGTATTCCAGTTCGATTTTATTGACCTAGCCTATACCTAATACTTACTCTCGCATATCTTGGTGATCGAAGGTACGAAGAAGTCATCGCAGACTATGGCGAGTAGGAAGAAGGAGTAGATGGCGATCACGAAGTGTATGGCGATGTAGCCATGCTGCCGCTGGTAGCGTGTGAATCCATCAGAGGGAAATTCCTTGATGGACGGTGCGGTGCAGTTCGAGAGTTTCAGCACCAGAGCCTCGCTCCCGTTCAACTGAGCCGACGCCTCGCTCTCGTTCACCTGCAGTAGCTTTCTCGACGATCCTTGGACAGATGCAAATCAATGAATTAGCTGCTGCATAGCTTGAGAATGAGATAGCGCGCGACGAAGGTTGAGGAAATCGCGGGTTTTACCTTTGCGCGCGCTTCATTTCACTATGGACGATTTCGTATCGCTTTAATCGATCTTTGTACTTTCTTGCGTTGAAGTGCATATTAGAATTTTTAATTTGGTATTGAAAACAATGATAAGGATCACGACTAATCTTATGAATTGATATCTGATTGATTAGGAACTATGACGCGCGACTTTTCGTATCTCGTCTATTGCATTTTTTATAAACACTCAAGTAGAAACTAAGTACTCGATACGGAAAAGTTTATTCCTTTGTACGATCGAATACAAATCATGTATAAAACTAATTTAGTCGCCATTTTAATATGCTAGCCAAATCATATTCTAGAAATAATATATTTTGTTAAAAAAGATGTAGGTAATTCATACTGTGAACCCCAGACGATTCTAAAATGGTCTTGACAATAAATCATTCCGTAATTTAATCAAGGAGTAAAATGCAGTAAATCGTGTACTTATCGTACACACTAGGCGACAGGGTCCAAGAACAAAAATATTTTGATCATATCTTAAGTGACTCACTGATCTAATCTAAATGGATTAACATACGCGCCATATCAAACCGATCATACTTAAAAAAATAACTGTTAACTAATTAAAACGATATCGAGCAACAAATCAAATTATATTATATCGAATTATGTAATTATAATTGTTGCTTCTTCCATTTAACAAAATTGTATACAATTTTTATTTAATGATTGTAAAACAGTAACATTTTTTGTAGAAATGTTGGACCCGTGTCAGCCTACGCATATAAAATACGTATGAAATATTTTAAAGGTATACTTCATAATTACTCCCAAGATTTATAAGAATAAAATAGATTTTAAAAGGTGCACCTTAACAAGTCATTATCAGTGTTCTTATCCCGCGGTTTGCATTATCTGGATTCCGTGTATTTTCTTGTTCGCACCCGCATACCGTTTCGCGTACAACATGATTGCAAAAACATATTTTCTTATCTTATATTAGTCTTATAATATTACCGATATTTTTTGTGTACTAAATCAATAATGAATTTTTGCGATTTACCAGCAATAAAAAAGGATCATTTAGGTAGCATTATTGAACACTTTTTGCAAATAAATTAAAAATACTTGATATCATTCAAAATCATTTAGTAGTAATTTTTATTGGATAGTATAGCGTATTAAACCCTTTTTTTAAACTTCAATTTGAGTTTCATAGGAATAAACTTTTTAATATTTTAAAAGTTTCGAAAATATTTCTAAAATAGAGCATTTATAATCACATTGTGTATATTACATTATGATTGATTCCGGCAGAGCCATGAGTTTATATTTATCAACTTATCGATAGAAATGTCACTACGAAGATGAAATTAGATTTCATCCATCTTAGCTAATAATACAATCGTTAATAAAAAAAAAAATTAATCCGATATAAGTAACTTTGAACTATATATGCAGTATTGAAATGATAACTCCAACCTAATTGACACAATTATTCAATTTTAATTGACGTATAAATGCGCTCCCTTAAAAATAGTCGATTTTTTTCAGTCGTCCACATATGAAATACCGAATCAGTTATAATTAATATACCAGTCTATCGAGCGAGTCTCATGAGTAAAATGCATCCGGAAATAAACCGTCCAGTGCAAATACAACTTTCAGACGAGAGAAGAATAGGAGCACTTATAGCGTTAATAGTTAAAGGATCGGACTTATTCATCTAGAAATCATATCGAAACAATGTAAAAACTTACTGCCGAATTCGTGTCCTCCGTTAAATCCTGCGCTCGTCTCGCTAGCAGGGGCGAGTCCGGCCTTGAGGCTCGCGAACAAGCAGTAGAGGGTCGGTATTGCCAGTACCAGGACCAACCGGATTCCGAGTGTGTGTTTCCTCCTGGCCATAGCCGGCCGACCTGTACTCTAAACGAGCCTTGAGTTTCGCGAACCTCTGGTTAAGGGACTTGCTTTCCTTATTTGATGTTGTAACCACAGTATCGGTATTGTCTGCGTCCCTTCTTAACGTGACCAATCAACAGAAACAGAGAGAGACGATCAAGGGATGACGTTGAGGACGAGAGTGAGAGAGAGAGAGAGAGAGAGAGAGAGAGGATGAGAGTGCGAGAGAGAGAGAGAGGTTCTTTGCCTTGACTGTTCGAACGTCGTCGGTCGACGTTCGCCGCGACACTGATCGAAGATCGTTCTAGGGGCGATCGGTAATATTTAAGGGCCAGCCAATCGTTATCTATACTCCGAGAAGCTCGATAAGATTGCGCATTGGCCGACTGGTGGTGGCACGTATACAATAAGTTGCGGAACGATGCGTGGACGGGGAATATAAGAAAAAAATACGTCTCATTGAGACGAAGGAAAGTTTTTTTTTTAATTCGACGCGCATGTGTACATACGAGAATATGAGATTTATCGAAATGTGCGGATGTGGATCGGTGATCGTATTAGATTCGAGTGCGCATGCGGAGATTTTTAGAGACTAGGTGTTGTGTAGGATTGATAAAGGAGAAAGCCTGGAGTGCCGTTAATTTTCCGTTCGACGAGTGGATTGTTTTTTATTTTGCTGCGGGGATGCACTCGCATCATTACGAGAGGTGCGTGTAGTCTTTGAATTATTTATACATTTAGTGTGGTTCTAAGATGGCGCGATGGAGTAATTTGGAAAAATTAAACTTTATCACTTAAGGGGAGCTTATACTTACAAAATTTTGTAACCGCAATTACCTGAAACACAAAAATTATAATAATTAGTAAAATTAACAAATAGTATTATAAAAGTATATTAAATTCCTGACAAAATGAGCTGCAGTAAAAGTCTCTACGCCCATTTTATATTAACCCATTAACGACCAAGAGCCCGAATTGTCAACATCTTTTTCAAGGCTTTTTTTCAACTACAAAAAAGGTTTGAAAAAATTTGAAAAAGATCATATCCAACGTATTTTGAGCTGTTCTTTCGAATGGTGATACCGATTATTTGT